>JABUQX010014874.1:0-22500 GCA_015478945.1 Trachelipus rathkii
TGCAGCACAAGTGGATGGAGACTTTGAAGAAAGAATTTTATGTTTGAAGGAATAGTATTTATATAGCATTATAACACATTGAAGAGCATCATAATAAGGAAACGGAGAAAACTCGATTGCAACGGCATGCTCTGACATACGTCATTATATGGCCCTGTCCAAAACGCAGTCTAGTCCGAACTAAAATCGGAAAATCTCAAGATAGTTAAAGGAATAGGAGAAGTCCGTGTTATCCGGTATACCCCTTAAATAGGCATTCTTTTTTATGCTATCTCCGTTACTAATGGTGATGTGTCCCAATTATATTACGATACGTTTTGCGAGAGCGGTAACAGTTCTGAACATTGGTTCAACTTTATCTAATAGCAGCTCACCAGAGAAAAAATACTAAATTACCCAACATAAGCTATAATAGACTCAATATTATCGGATAACAATAAGTGAGTCTCCGGGTAACCTTGAGTGGGTTAACTTAAGATAAAAAAAATAAAGTAAAGGAAGTACCTATTGATCGTCTCAGATTATATATTAAGCATATAAAAGAAATTGATGAATTAATATGATGGAAAAGACTAAATCAAAAAAAAAATTATAAAAGCCTAATAAAATTATTTAAACATATTTCTATTTAAATATATAACGGAATAGCATCAAAATTTTAAACTTGACAAAGTAGGGAGCTTTATGCAAAGTGAGCTACAAGAACATATTCTACTATTCAAGAGATTAGTAATATATATCTAGAATAGCGTACATAACAAAAATACACTTACCCATGTATTGTAATTTATTCATTCATGAGTGAAATAATTGATACAAAGATCATGCGTGAATATCCCCATAATAGTCAAATAAAATCCTCTATGTAAAGTTAGAGCACTTCCTAGCATAACGGCAGTTTAATATCTCACCTCCCCTAATATAATGTACTGATATTAGATGACATATCATATAAGTTGCACTTTTATGTACCATCTTTTAATATACATAAACTTATTAATATACCATGTTTGAATAATGCATGCCTCAAGTTGCCAATATAATTCCTCAAGAAAAGGCGTCCTCTATGTCCCCTGCTCATATTACCTAACTCGACGTATACGATACTGTAGGAGACATTCAGTTTATATATAATATTTGGTAATTGCCCCCTCATATAAAAATATTATATTAGACTTATATTAATAATACGTACCTTATAAAATGCTATGAAGCGTTACTTACTGTAAATCACCTTCTATTATATAAATCATTAGCTCATTACTATAATCAAGTCTTACTTCAATATTACATACAACAGAAGTAAATGAAATAAACCATTATGGATTACCTCCCAAACTCATAAATAACCTGAGAACCTATACTACTCTTAAGAGATAATCATGTATAATATACTCGAGGATTAACCTCAACAATATTAGACAGAGTGTGATTGTTTCCTCCCGTCATGAGTAAAGAATATTAGCTAAATGTAGTATAACAAATGTGCCTCAACTCTCTCGCGATAAATCATGACATAAAATTATTATCGTGATTCCGAAGCGTCTCTACTCGGACCGCGAACGAGTGGCATAAGCGTCTTGTGAGGATCTTATAAGAAACTTAATTATATTTGACTGACTCCGAAATTGTTAAGTGAGAGTTTCCGGCCTCAGGAGAACCGCTCGCGCGGAAATTTAACTTAGAATTGAATAATCGTTATACCATTAGTTGAACTGAATATACAAAAATGAGAAGTCATAACCTTGTGATATAAAAAGATTTATTGATATTTATTATTATAAATTCTCTTATATAAATAAAGATCGTAATTACTAAGAGATTATTATAGAAATCGTGATAATAATAAGTGTAATATAGATACAGAAATAGGATTGAGACAAGTTGTAAGTGTAAATAAATATAAAAAAATACCTATATAGGAACTATATAAGTAAAAATGAATTATAAAATAAGATGTAGATTAAGAATATATAATTATTTATATCTCATTAATTTCAAATATAGGAATCTTAAGTATTGTTCATCTAGGTATGCAATAAACTAATTCTAAATAATAAATCAAAAGTCCCGGATATATTATAGTTTATATTATGAATAAAAGTATAAACCTAATAAATATCATTATAAATAATCTTATTACCTTATCAATGAGAGTATATCTCAGATGATAAAGATAAATGAAACTTAAAAGATAATGACATAATGTCCTCCATTATCCATTAAATAATTAGATATTGGGGAAGAAGGAGTTGTAAAAGTTCTATTTACGTTCATGTTGCATCTTCTAGGCTGATGTAAATTAATTTTGGAGTACTCTGTCCACAATTAATCTTATTTGATTTTCAGCATCATAGGTTTGAGTTGTTAATGAAAAGCTTTTACACTAGTAGAATTATAGTTAAAAGAGGTTAGTATTAATATACCATCATTCGTAAAAGATTATAATATTTTAATATATTACTATTAATTAATATTGTATCTAACACAGTAAATCATTACTAATAGAGTAGTGCCAAGTGATATAATGTCACTCTTGAAGGGTAAATTCTGAATTCAAAATTTGCTAGAATTTAGTTACACGAAGAAAAAGCATTATACAAAGGTAAACTACGTAAATAACGCGTACTATCATTACAATATAACTAAGATTTTTGACGAAATAATCATATCATTAAACCTCGATGAGCTCTACCAGGTTATAATCCAGTATTTACTATACTGCATAAACTGTCTCGTTATAATAATCTAGTGGATGATACCTCCCGTAATCGTTACTTAACGAACTACTACTAGCGATCCACACAGAATAGCCACATGAATTTGGGATACGCGTTAGCAAAACAAAGTGACGTCTTTAGTGGAAAAATTTCTTCTGTTTTCTGCTTATATTATGCAATGTATAAATAGAGCAATCTCATGGACTAATATACGACCATGTGAAGCTCGAAAATTTGAAAACCTGTTCAGACTAGGGATAATAACAAGTTTAAGATGAAAATGGAGTAAAAGAAAGTAGGAGAGAACACTGAGAGAGGCAGGAGACTACGGATAGAACATTGTTTAAGCCCATACAATATATATAACAAATCATAAAATAATATCTATTTCTAGTAGGAAAATTAATTTTTTGGTGTGTAAAGATGTATTAGAATTGATTATATCCGAATCTAGTACAACATTGAATCCTGTGGCAGACCTAGTGTAAGCTAAAGATGACGTATGATCTTGAGTAGATAATGGCCAGGAAGAGAAAAATTATAACTTTGTCAAAGGGTAAACTAGGTCAAGTTAATATCAATGATAACTACAGATATATGGTATTAGTTCAACTAGATATATTCAAATTCAACAGGTCGCTCTATTTAATTTCTTTAACATACACTTCACTGATCTTAACGAGCCAAGTTGGTCATCATAACTTGTGAATCTCGCTTAATGTGGTCTCTTATATGGCAATGAAACTACCTTTTCATATTTAAGGTTTGTTTCTGTTAAAGGAGGATGGAAATTTATAACCAATAGAGCTCAGTAAATAATATCTTATACATATAAAGTTAATTTTGGTTCAAGATACAGATATATCACTATATTTAAATATATATTATAAAATATTATAATTAAAATTATAAAATATTGAGTAACTATATTAATATCTAATATAGTATTAAATTTAAGTCACTACCTGAATCCTATCTGATTAATAATAGTATGACCTATATTAATTTATATCAGGTGATATAGATATATACATTGCCTAGCGGATCTTTAAGTATATATACATATATACCTATAAATAGCAAAATATTATATCAAAAGTAAATGTTCATTGGCCTTTTTTTATAAATAACTAATAAGTATCATATGCTTTATATATATAATGTATTAAAGTTATACTATTTTTTTTTCATATTATATATACTATTATAATACTCATATTATATATCGGTAATCTTCTCTTATGCATAATAAATTGCTAAGTAATATAATATATGTGAATAGTAAATTATTTAGTATACCTCCCTCACCTCCTCATCACCCCCATTTAATTATTATCGGGTATTATTATAATTAATACTGCAAACTAAATAAACAACGTTAATACTTTTGTTCCTCAATGGTAATAATCTAATCTCTAATCTCAATTATCTTACTTTAATTAATTAACTTCAATGAGATAGTATAACAATTAATTGCGGAGGTTAAATACTCGTGTTTAGTATAGAATCACAGAAGATATACTTAAAATAATAAATAACCATCTATTATATAAAAATTTAGACCTCCTATATAAAATATATATCACTATTAAATAATATATACTATATTATTATATACTCTGTTTTACGAAATTAATCAATAAATAGGCTAAATTGTCAATAAATAATAATTAGAGAGTTCTTAATTAATTAAAATATTATAATAAATAGCTTAATAATATTATTATTAATTCAATATAATATCTATTTTAATTCAATATAGAGTCCATATAATAAATAGGTCAAAGGTAGTATATACGAATAGTACTAGTAAATAATTATCCAAACCTAACTCTCATACTAATCGTGACTATTGTAGTTATATAAACTTTTTTCGGTGATATTTAGACCATCTCCTATTTTACTTATGGTTTGAGCCCTAATAATACTTATAAGCCCACCTATTTTTATGTCAGCTCGAATGGACAGTTAACATTCAGAACATCAGAGACCCTGAATCTGGACCCACTGCTTTAATACATTGAGGTTAATATATAAATAAGTGAAACTCATAATTATATAATATTTTAATATTAATTATAATTACCATTAAATATATAGATATACTATATATTATGATATATAAATCTATTTCCATTTATATAACAAACTTAGAATGGTTTGGCCAGATCTCTCACTCCATGTATCAATACCCTATCCTATATATTATCAACTAAATAATAATTATATCTCTAATTATATTTATAATATATGTGCCCAAGTTCTCGTAATGAGATGTGAAGACCACAACATATCCTATTATTCTCTCATAGAAAACTCAACAATAAGCCCAGCTACTGCGGAATAATACGTGAATACTACATTTGCTTGGTATTACATCAATATGTCGATAAAAAATTTCTTAATATACTAATCCGCCAGACGAAAACTCTCAGTAATATAGTACAATACCTATTACACCAAAGCAAGGAATTCACATAATAAAAAGAAGAAAGTGACACAATATCATCCGCAAACGTACAAAGCTACAGGAAGGATCAATGCCATAATCACTATGTTCCGGCGCAATTCCTTGTTTCAACCTCTTATGTTGTTAGGGTGAACAAGGTGATGAAACACCAACAAAACAAAGGAATAATATTACAACACAAACAAATACAACCTATATATCCAAGTATTATGCGTCATAACCTATTTATATTATATAATATCCTGAAGAGGGGAGGCTCGCTTCTCGCGACAATTAAAGAATATATAATTTAAATGGTACCCTCCATCCCAAAGAGAAATATCTTATTATTGTCAGAGGTATATGATACACGGCTGAATTTTAGAGAGCGATGCTAAGCGAGCCACAGTACGGGGTTTTTAAAGACACAGGGGGGACGATTTTTCTCAACCCCGGTATAGGGACGACGGGTCGGATGGATAAAACCCCCTCACCTGCGGTGACATCCCTATAATACCAAAGCCTAGCGGGAGGTTTCCGGATGAATCTCAGTTACCTAGCGCCCTCGATAGAATGAGAAGGCTTGCATTGCTCGCCCTTACATCTAGTATCAGACTACCCACGAATAGTGTTCATCCCACACGTTTAAGGGTACAGGCGGAGAGACTACCGACTTCCTGCTCAGTTAGCCCAGCATCCTTTGTAATCTAGTAAATTATGCTACCTTCATGAAAACAATAGTTCGGAAGAATTTAAAAGCTATACCAACTTGGTGAATCACTTCTACATTTACGTATAAATAACACGTGACAAATTATTATTAAATAGGATATGAGAGGTCGTGAAGGCTTACGTTAATATCCTTCTTAACGAGTGAAACCCCAAATAACAAGATGCTCTAGCTAAAAATAGGCTCATCTCTCACTACATATACAATAAAACCTACTCATACTAATTTCAACCTATTATTTATATTTTTTTTGTTTCTTGTTTTACGATTTTCCATTACCAAAATCAATTGTTTACCAAGTGATTTCCACAACCATTTCTAGTTTCTCTCTGCCTTTCGACATAATATTAACATCGTCATAGCCAGTATTAACTGTGGAAGGTTAAGATTTATTATTATTAACCCTTTTTATTTTTTTTTTGTGCTCTTTATGCATTTAATCACGGCCTCACTACAATTATTGGACACCCGCATTCCTCAGACAATAGTATATCCATTTGTCTCCTACCACGCTGCTTAACTCAGCTTGGTTTAGTTTATGGTTTTCTGATTTGAGTATGGACCCAACCCTTAGTGTGCAATCATCCAATCTAATTCTCCCAAGAGTAGTGATTTCCACTTCCTTGTCATTAATATTTTATCATGATCCTCCACCCCAACTTTCGTCACCACTCATATAGTATCTATTAAAAGTAATAATAAACTGATGAAAAATTCTATGTATTCAGGGTCATAGGACCTAGTTATAGATATATATAAATATAATTCTATATTAGCCTCAATGATAGACCAATATATTTAATGTATAAAATTGGACCCTCTGTTATTAAAAGTCATATTATTATAAGGTTAATTATTTTATTCTAACCTATATATTAAAATAAATTAATTAATATTATTTATAATTATGGAATAATAAATATTTAATTAAATAGTTAATACTACCCACTAAGTAGATAGAATCTCTTCATTGATATAATTATTATTTAATTATTATATATTATTATTATTAATTATATTATATTATTATTATATTATATTTATTCCATATATTATATTAATATTAATTTAATTTTAATTATAATTTAATTTATAAGTAATTTTCTAGATATTATTACTTCTAATAATACTATTTTTTCATAATATTATATTCTCTTGGCATGTTTTTTAAACCATTTTGAAATTACACCAAATGAGATATTTTCTAATTACTCAATGATATTTTCTTTAATTATTGATACCCATTTTCTATTTGGACAAAAATATAAATTCCATAAATATATCTGTTGGTCCAATAATATTCTAAATTATATAATCTAAAAATTAACATAGTAGGATAACTCGTGTGCTAATAACACATGTCGTAATGAATGTCTGTCCTGCATAACATAGTTAAAATACTACTAGGAAGAACGTGACCATCTCAATCTAGTTTGTGGTTTAATATATAGATGGGCTAGTGGTTAATTGTGATAAGAGAGCTAGAAAATACCCTAATACCAGTACATATATAATTATTGATTAATTACCTTCTAATTAACCCCAAAAATTACTCGAGACTCATTCACGTCATCCCCGCGCCTGAATTTATTTAACCCAAATTGGCCTCTCGTGACCACACGAAAAACGTCGGTGAGAAATATTAACCTTATGATTAACACCCTTCTCCGTTGAATGTACTCAACTCTACTAAATAACATTTTGTTGAGTTTTATTTTCCTGATTATATATTAAATATATATAAGTATTAATTAATTCTTATGAGAATTTTAATATATATAAATATATAATAACATATAATTTAATAAAAGGCTTATAATTATTATTAGAGATATTATTAATTAATAATAATAAGTATAATGATTTAATAATAGTTTAGTAAATATAAATAATATAATATTATTGCCAATTATTATTAAATATATATAAATATATAATAATAAATAAAGTATATATTTATATATATATAATATTATATGTATATAAATTTAATATATTATATTAATTATATATATTAATATATTAATAAATATTATATAATATATATATATTATATTATAATATATAATATAATACCCATGTGAGTGAGATATGAATGAGATTAATATAGTAAAGAAGGTAAGATGAATAGTGAAGTAAATAGATGAATGAGATGAAAATAGAGTAATATATTATAAGCCCTCAGTAATATGATGAAATATTGAATTATATAATTATATAAGTGATATATATATAGTGTTACATATTTAAGAAATATATAAAAGTAAGAGCCCATTTGCTTGGCCACTCAGAACGTCAAGACATATTAATATATAAAAATAATAATATTACTATATAGAGTTATAATTGAAATAACTGGAGAGAAAAAATTAATATAAATAATTAAAAAAAGTAACTCTTATAATGAAAAAACTCAATAAAAAGGTCATATATTAATAATAATTAACAAATAAAATTTTAAGAGAAAATAATATTTATAATTATTAAAATAATATTATTATGAATATGAATATCATAATTAATTAATGATAATAATTAATAATAAAATATAATATAAAACTTAATATATAATATAAAATATAATATAGTAAATATATTAATATTATTGTAATAAATATTTAAATACACTAATTAAATATGTATTAAATATTATAAAATTAATAAATAAATAAATAATATATAAAATAAATTAATTATAGGCTCCGATGGTTTTCAAAAAAATTTTAAACAGATATTATAATCAATTTAATTTATTCTTTAATATATTATTAAATGTAAGATTAACAATTGTTAATAAACATTGCCAAAATTTGAATAACTTAACATTAATAAATATATTTTCTAGTATAGTAATATACAGTTGTTTATTTCTTATTAATATTATTCAGGTTAAACTTAGCTAATAGATTTAATATAATAAATATTATTTAAATACCAATGACATTTAAGTTGTATAGGGTGTTTGCGATAATACTTTATTATTTATTTGATACATATATATTATATTATTTATTTATAATAGAAATAAGTGTCGTGAAAAAATATTTCAATAATATATAAATATTCTAATAATGTGAAGTATTAGAATCATTTAAAATATTATAGAATTAAAAGGCTCTAAGGAATTATTCAATATAAGGGGTCATAGTTAATTATAACTCAATAAATAGACAAATTAATAATTGTTAATAAAATTAAATATACTAATTAGATTTCTATGATAATTAACCCCTGTAAAGTAAAATATAACTTCAAAATATAAATCAAATCTATATCTCATAATATTTAATGTTCTAGCACGTAAGAATCATAAATTCATTAGCGTTCTAATTTATTCCTCTGAGTGTTACTAACAAATAAATACTTTTTAGAATTATATATTATAATAATTAACATATATAACACTTTTGCGATTTATTTGTATCTTAAAATATATGATTATAATGATTAACATATATAATTATAATATATAAAATATAAATATTTTTAATCCGCCTAACAACTTAATTACCTCTAAACCAAATATTAAATAAACATATATGTATAATAATTATATATAATATATAATATTACTAATTGAATTCAAAATATGTAATGGATCGATATATTATATTACAATTCTATATAATATTAAAATAATATATATATATTATACTACCATTATATATATTATTTATAATATATATATATAATAATATTATTATTATTAATATTCCAATATATAATATATATAAATATATAGTATTAATATGTATATAAAATATTATCATACTATATAATTAACATAAAATATATTAATTAACTATAATATAACATAATAATAATATATATAAATATAATATTAATATATATAATAATTTAATATATTATTAATATATATTATTAATATATATAATTAATAATTTATATATATATAATATATATAATATATAATAATTAATATTAAATTATAAAAGAAAATAATAAGATTAAAAAATATTTTAATAAATTAATATAAATAAAAAATAGAGATAAAGATAATAGATAAATATTATTATATATCTTAATATTATATATAATTATATATAGTTATATACAACCCTTATATTACAATTATATATTAATAAATATTTAATTAATTATACCTATATGTGTACTAGATCAGTCCTGCCAGTCGAGATGGCGTATCAGGTTTATATGTCCTACTCTGTGTACCTCAAGCATATTGACGGCATGTAATTAAGGTGTGTAGCACACAACCGGGAATTACAGTTAAATAGTAGTTCTCATATTTAGGAACTATGACGTTCATATCGTTCGTAAACAAAGATTTATAATAATTGCAATCGGCACTAACTTAACCTGTAGCCTATATAATATACTCATTTAAGTGTGAGCATTGCGACCCGGTTCGACAGTATCATAGGAAATAAATACACTTCTCTTAGGTGAATCTTTCAAGTGACTGCAACTGGATCTCACTCACTGTGCATACTACCTTCACTAAATGGAATGGAGTGTATCAATAACACACTGTGACTTGAAACAAGCATACTCATTATACCGCCCGTTATCAAAACCCCGCCATTACATTACTAACTTTACTCAATCTCGCTCACCTTTACTTTAACTCAAAGACCTTGACTCAAACCTACAATTTTCCTTAATAAAGTAATTAAATCTTAAAGGCACTCCTTTTCTGACTCAATTTCACTATTATTCTTTCGGTTCTTCCACAGCTGGTTATCTAGTTAATTCTATCAACACACTCTAAAACACACTATAATACAACCCATTGTTTAACCAAATCCGACTACATCCATCCTATTTAATATACCAATATTCAATAAACCTATCATTTTAATATTACACTAACTAGTGTACTAATTTACATTCTCTCACTGTACGTACTACTATATCTATCACATCTCACACCATTACACCTCTCAACTAATACGCATTCCGCATCTTCTCATTCGGTTCCATCAACTGAGCTCCTATATCACACTCTCTAACTATAGACAAACACCCTGAGTAGAATTGATCATACTAGCGACACCATTGTACCATCATATATATATGATCTATCCCGCCCCCAATATACCTCTTTTTATTCCAGCCGGCATAGTATTCATTCACTGATAACTTTAAACATATGCCGAGGCCTATTCGGCTAAACAACCTCTTACTACCCTCATGCAAAGACGCCAACCATAATGTTTCAGGATACCTATACCCGCCTCCCTTGTTACAATCCACCAGAAGTACTTTACCAATCTATAGTACATCGAAAAGTCGTTACATCTAACTATGGTCTCAATCTCAGAGAAGCCTTTCTATAACGTATACTATCCCTCCAACAATACATATTCTAGTCATTAGTTATTTTAAAGGGTGACAAATATATTACCTAAATATTTTAAAAACTCATACATTCAATATTTTCTCCTCAGTTAGCTTCAACACAAAATCTCTAAATATATATACTTCGCTACCGTAGGAACAGTGTCTCCTATCCTATCTTATCCACAACCATAAAATGCCTTAGCGTCATTTATCAACTTTATTACTTCAAACCACATCTCTTTACAACAAACACTAATGAAACCAAAATACCCAACCTATCTCCATGACATCTCTCAATTATTTTTCGAGATATATAAAAAAGATAGAATTTTACTATATACTCTAAGTGACATATATAACATTGGTGACCACGTTTAATTATCTGCCGGTAAAATGTATATTCACATTATCTAAGTTTATGATCCATCTTTACCTGAAGTAAAATTTGTAAAATGAAACCTGTAAAATAAGAAAATAGTTAGCGTGAACAAATTGACATAAAAAATAAAATCTTATATAAATAATATCACGTAACTTGTTGAAAACAAAAGGCATGGCTATGACCAATCTGACTTCCTTTGTTCATGGTAAGACATATATTAATAAATAATAATTATATAATAATAATAAGCTTTAATTTTTATAATACCAATATTATAAGTGAAAGATTAAATTTCTAATTGGATGTAAAAGACATCGATAAATCATAAAAATGTGTGTATTGAAACTATTAATTGAATAGTTTTAAATTAACCACATTTCCGATATTTAGACACTAAACTCATTCTAAACTGAAGTACAGTGAGCGCTGATTTATTTCTCATATAATATAAAAAGGATAATAATACCTTTTATAACTTAAGGAATAACAACCATGTGTAAAGCAAGTTAAAGACTTTCCGTCATCTAATAGGCAATGAGACTTTTCGAATACGAGAAAAGACTTTATTATATAGGGTACTATACTAAGTTATTATATAATTTAATAAATAGTGAATTGGAATTATAAAACTTGTTCAATCACCATTTATATTACCATTTTTTTCTTGTTTATTAATAATACAAAAGAATATTAAGTTCCAGTTTAAAAATTAACTTTTTTAAATATATAATTGTAATTATAATATGATATTTTATTAAATATTTTTATCATTAGTAATATTAAATTAGGCTTTTAACGGTCAATCCTAAATGCCTCTCTTTATATTTGAAAACACATACAACGCATCTCTACGCGCACAATTAATGTTTTTAATATTAATAAATATTATATTAATTAGATTAATATTATAAATATATAATATTAATTATAATATAATATATATATAAAATATAATTAAATTATTATTATATAATAATATATAATACATATAATAATAATATATAATATATAATATATATAATTAATATTATATATAATAATATATATTATAATATAATATTTATATAATATGTATATATCTTACTTTACATACTTTACAATTCATCACTTACTTAATAATACCATGACTATGAACTTCAAACGATATATCACTGGTATTTAAGTGATAGGTGGATCACTATCTATACTTATACTTCATGATATTCATATACTTTTGATTCTATTAATTCACACACTCAGTATCATTACAGCCATCATGCTATAATCCTATTTTGACTATTATTAAATAGCATCCTTATAGGTGATTATTACTCTAATAAGTAATACCTATTTACACATAGTCTCATTATCAATCTTACTTTTACTCAGCTAGGACGTTTTTCCTAACTGGCCTCAAACTACCCTCCTCGATTTCATATTCACACTACTATCTCAACCCTTACCAATCCTTTATATATACCTATACATTGTGGCAAATACATTACTACTCCTGTATGCATATCCTTACTTACCTAAGGTTACATAATATACCCATCATTCATCATCATAGTCTTAGTCTCATCCACTTTTAATATTATACAACATTGTTCACACCCACGTTATCTACTACTCATACTCATCTGTGTACTCATTATTATTAACTATACTTTATTAATATATATGTTCTCTCCACTCTCAAAATTTTACGTACTATAATAATACTATTATAATTATTAACTTTAATATATTATATTATACTTCAAACATCTAAATTATTATACCATTTGATAATATTACTACTATAATCCTCATTTAACTACCTGTTCATTATTTATCACCCCTAATATTGATCTCTTTCATACTAATATTACTAATAATCTAATAATATATATATTAATATATTATAAAGTATATTTGAATAATCAAAACTAATATCCTAGTTAATATTATATATATAATATATATTAATATATATATATAGCACTCTCAATTCTAATTTTATGTACAATATTAATTATTATTTAAAGAAATTACCGAAAAATACTCAAATAAAACTCAGCATATTTTCATATCTCTTACAAAATATTAAATTCTTTTACATTATAAAATAAAAATTAATAGGGAATAATTAATAATTAAATTTGCTAACATGATATCATCTTAACGTATGTATACGTTTCAATAATCTTTACCATGGACTCCGGAAGTCCACTGATCGAGTGTATAGACCACCAGTTCCCCGATCCAAAAGGCGAATCTATAAATATACAAATCTAACAGCCTGCATATATCAGGTACTTAAAATAATTTTTCCGATCTGTATTGTAACGGAGGATGATGAGCTTAAGTCTAGTACAGTGTCCCAACTCTTCAAACCAACCAATAGTATCTTTCCAATGCAAGTGTTTCAGTATAGATCATACCATGTATAGTCAAAGTCTAGCTCTTACATAATACTCCACATCAATAATCAAATCGCTGCTTACCAATATTTATTACATGACTAAGAACAGAAAATCCGACAAGGAGGTGTAAAAACATGCCCACTATTATGCAAACTAAGATGTGGCTTAAAATATTGGAACACTTAGTGCATACCAGCCGGTATCAAACCCACACTTACGAATTTCATACTACGTACTTGCCCTGTTGTTGGTTGACGATCTGTGTTGAGATGCCATTCATAATTGCTTTTTATAAATTCAGATCAATGTCAATATATACTAATACCAATTCTCATCATACTAATATCAGGACCCTTTCGATGACAAATACATCTCCCTGTTGTAACACCAACTGTTACTCCAATCTTTTTTTATACTTCTTCGGGACGTGTAAACTTCTGTATCATATCTTCAGATATATATGACAACACATATAACACCGTGTTCCGGTATGACAAAGTCCTGCAACGAGCAAAGAACTACCCACTATATAATTTCTTTATGACTCTCATAAATAAATAACCTCTTTCTGCCACCTCTATTATCAGAACTGATATAATACTCCAATCCTTAAATAATAGCTTGACCATATATAAATATCTAGTGACGTCCTGAGCGTTACATTACTAACTGTTCATAAGTGGACTCGGTCGGGAAGTAAGTGAAATAGATTTGGGGTTAAATGTGTTAATTTTTGTGAATTTATGTCCATTAATTCCTTGGGATACAAAATCCCAAGGTATCGGTTATACCCAGCCACATCATTATTCTATAAAAATGCGCTCATCTACATATAATTCTCTCTTCTACTCTTAGAGTTCTCTCTCTTCTCATACTATTAATATATATATATATATAGCCCTACTTTTTGACAGATCTGACCTTCAGTCATAATATCTTCCCCTCAATATTAATATATATTATTGAGTATCAGATATTTATTAAATCTTTGTTAATAAATTATACTATGTGAGCCCACTAATAACCTTAAGTCATATAACAAAATAATTACTATTCTTCAAATTAGTATTAACTTATATAATATAAATTATATACATTATATAAATATTAAAAAATTCGATTAATATGTTATTATATTAATATATATTATATATAAATGTATACCTATATTTTTATTAATGTTAATTCATTCTACAATTATTAATCTTTAATATATATATATATATTAATCCACTTATAAGATATACCATTATAATAAATAATTAATACTATAACTTAATATATATAATTATATATATATAACTTAATTATATATAAATATATAATATTATATAAATATAGGATAAAATTAATAATTAACTAAATTAATAATATCTATATAGTTATATATATATAGTAAATGCTAAAAGAATATTATCAATTCATATTACCTTAATACTATATATAATATATATATAATTAAATATATTGTGACATATAAAGAAAAAAAATAGAACATCTATATAAACTAATGTTAAAATTTTTAATCAAAATAAATAAAAATTAATAATAATATATAAATAATTAATCTTCAAAAATAATCTAACTTAAAAAGGTGTGTCTAATGTTCTCTGATGACTTCCAAGTTTAAGTTTTAACTTAGAGCTAGTTTGTTACATATGTATATCTAAAAAAGAAAGATTGCTAATGTTTACCATATATGCCTGTCATCTGTGAATAAACCGTTTGGTTTGGTTTAAATAATTAAGTATTCCTGTTTAAAACTTAAAAAAAAGTAATAAGGAAATCTAAAGATAGTTTTTTTTATGATAATTAGCGTAATAATTAATGGATAAGTCATTATTTTAATACTGATCTTCACAATTTCCAATTTTATATTTAGTTCTAAAGCTGTATAATTATCGAGTAATATTAGGCATCTCTTTTTTAAGGAAAATAATATAAACCAATTTAATGTCCATTAATCACCAGCGAGCTATCGCAAACTTTTTTAATTCTCCTTCCCTTGCCTAAATTCATTAGTAATTAAAGTTCCATTTACTATTTTTTTAACCTTCAGAACTCTTTGTCCTGGGCTCCTCCAATCTATCTTACCCATTACAAAAAAAATGTGTACAACATTTTTGATATTATAGCCAATTGCACTCAGTAATTATATATAATTGAAACTTTAGAAGCGTGCTGGAAGAGGAAGATATAATATATAATGCATTGCAACAACGCACGCAGAAGTAATTATTAAATAAGTGCATTTGTTGAAGGACCGTATTTTCCTTTACAGTTCTCCTCATGAAAACATCCCTGAACATTCACCAACTCATTGCTGCTTGCATAACCTGTCCTCTTCCCATAGAATTAATATCAATACCGATTAATCCCTCAAAGTTCAGTTGCACTTTTCTTCAATAATTTGAACAAAAAACTAATGTCCGTCAAAATTACATTTTTTACTAATTGAGGACAATAACGACACAAAATTTTTCCTATAGAACAGGTAAGAGTATGACAATGTATACACGTAAACGTCACACACAAAGAAAATTGTTCCCTTCTGGAGGAACAACATCGGTCGTACGCATTGGATATAATGACGGTAAAAATTAATACTTATAGTATTATGTTTTGCAC
This sequence comes from Trachelipus rathkii, assembly GCA_015478945.1. Taxonomy (NCBI): domain Eukaryota; kingdom Metazoa; phylum Arthropoda; class Malacostraca; order Isopoda; family Trachelipodidae; genus Trachelipus; species Trachelipus rathkii. The sequence continues at coordinate 16,619 of JABUQX010014874.1, forward strand.
AATATATTACGGGTGAATTGAAGATTGCTATCAAATTGAAACTTGAAATTGTAGAGCATTATATGGATACTGTGAATAATAATCTGGATCCAATTATACACCAATGGCCCTATATTGTAGCCCTAGTTATTATTAAAATGTTCTGAATAAGAACCTCATTCGATACACTCCAGCATTAGTCACGAATAATATACTTAAATGAACTAAAATAATAATATAGCAATTCGTTTCACCACTATTACCATAGAGGAGTTCAGAAATTCGACACTGAGTTATGATTGTCCATGTATACGAATAATTTTTGCTAATAATATCACAGAATCGAATATTTGTTTCAAATCAATTGGAATTAGCCGCCTTTCTACTGTCTTCGACTCCCTTCATAAAACTGACTGAATCAAAATCTGTTTGTGATGCTTCTCGATTTTTCCATTTGAACCTTTGCTATTTTCTTCAGCAAATCTCTTTTCTAACCGAATATCTTTGCGATAATTTAGTTGTAGCAACTCGTGAACCTTTTTAAAAAAGAATGTCAATCAATGCCTTATCCTTTAAGTTATTGAAAAATTAAAATATCATTCATGGGAAATGAAACCACCCATATTCCTAAGGTAATTTTCACAAATAATAATTTAGCTTTCTTTTGTTTCCTATAAACATTCAATACACATATTACCCTCTCAGAACTTGACCTCTCGTATTCTTATATCCCTTTCCGATAAATAATTATTAAACTCGCATTGATGAGATAACATAATAGAGATCAAGATATATATATATATCAATTACATTATAATAAAAAACCCACCAAACTATCTTAACAAATATATTATCTCCTTCAATCCAATACATATATCACTTCAATAACATTAATAATATCCATATCTCAATTTCATGCAACATGTTCATTGTAGGTCTCTAACTCATAGCTGACTATTATTATTTATTATATATATAAAACATCAACATCATCTACCAATATAAAAATTGAACAAAATAAATATGTCTTGGAAAACACCTCAAACCATACACAATTCAGTTGTCAATAAGGGCGGCTCATCAAAGCCGAAACTGGAATGATTCTGTTTAACTTAATAGACTTGTATAAGTATACCTCCTATGGCCAATCTACTATAATATCATAAACTCATTTCGCCATAAGTACTTCCTAGAACTATATATAATTCTAATGAGTGTCACGTCTTCAAGTAACTGTCCCATTGCCTATATTTATATTTATTAGGTATAATATATCCAATATTCTTTATAGGCCTATGTCATTGATGCCACCCACTTCCAGTGCTTAATGCGTTCGCCTTATCTGTTATTGCGTTTCATATCCACACTCAAATCCACGCCACCGAATACTGCTAAACACTGACTCCCTCAGCCATCTAAATAGAATCTGAACGAGCAATATATCCACCACCCCTCTGTATGGGTTAGAACAACATTCGTTGTCATATACTTGGATGATCTACACCCCGGTCTGTCCTTGAGGTCGACCCTAGTGGATATTCATTCACTGTGTCAGGGAGAGAATCAACAAGTGTGGCCCGCGAAACAATTAAACCCAAACTTTCGATAATGGGTCTCCTGCAGTGTTTAAACCATTGAAATTAGCAGAGCTGGTAGTGCTACTTTCCATCACGTGTGACCCTCGTATGCGTTTGTCTCGGGTGTGCGCTCGATCGATCGCGGTCCACTTATCCTTTATCTCCACTGCCTACCGTGATAACCGCTAATGCATGGGCCTCCGGAGGTGAACGTCCGTCAACGGTGCCAACAGATGCTCCGAGCCGGGAGAATCTATATAAGCGCCCACCTCGTCTCAGTTTCCTTTACACGTCGCTGACCCACCACTCCTATATCGATCAGCCTCGTGCAAACTACGCTTAGTGCTGTATACCTGAAATGTCTAGCATAGCTAGGTACTGCGCACAGAGCCCCTATAAATATGTGGGAGGGAGATTGTGAGACAGGAGAGACCGGGTCTCCGAATAAGGATATTATATAGTCGCTTTAACGCTCACAAGTTGCTGAGAGTGTGTCTCGAGACTATAGTTTGGTGTCTTGCTTCTGCTTCCTCTTTCCGACACACCTCTGATTCTGTATAGGCAGGAAATGTACTGTCCAATCTTACATAGTATATATTCATCTGACTTGTACAGATATTTAATCTCACTGGTCAGACTAAAGCCAATTGCGTCTCTGGCTCAGCATGGTGACAATGTATCTTAATGTGGTTGGAGCCCTCCGATGAGGAAGAGATTGTACCACTTTGTGTGAGATGGTTCAGGAGGGGGTAGTTACCCTCCTCCTATGAAGCTTAGGGACTCCTGCCCATAGAGTGATTTGGGCGTAATGGTGAACAACTCTGTTAAAAAAAGAATTCCTTGTGAGTTATGGGACAAGATAATTGGAGTTGCAAATGGAATGGCTGAATCTCGCTATTCACGCACGCCGTCCAAAACATCATTCAGATTTTTATCCCTCCCACCTACTCTTAATATGTTTTACTTGCTCTTGTCAACATTTTTGTTTTTTCTCTTCGTTTCTTCGTCTCGTTGTTGTGGTTATGACTACATCACCGTATGACAAAGCTCAAATACAGTGAGGCTAAATTTTAAGGAGTGAATTTTTCATTAATGTCGCACAACCAAACGGGGAGCGATACCAAAATTTATAGACACTTTTTCACTTGATCTTAATTTTACACCTTTTAGACTATCTAAGTTACTCACAACACACAAAATAGTTCGTACGGGTATTTAGCTTCCCTCGGTACACACAATTCACCATTTACTGATCAGTCAATATCTATTGCCTAATGAAAAAATCCAATTACTAAATCCCCCTCCTCATTTCCTTCCACAAGCCAACACAAATTACATTACACACCTCCAACCCCACCCCAAAAACCCACTTTTCCGAAAAACCCACCCACCCAAAAACCTTTTCATTCATACTTGAATCTCCTCACGGTCTATCAGCAAGCAAATCAAATTTGCCCACGCTTTTCTGACAACCAAAATACATAACCATCACCCTCTCCTCAATCTCCAATCAACTTTTATTCCTTCTGACAATTTCATATTACAGATCACGTCTCATACATTTGTCGACCGTTAAGCTAAAAAGAGAAAATAGTAAGAATCCACCTAGCATATGTATCTAACCAGACACAGGGCGCTTACTTTCGTAAACAATCCTCTTAATACCACGATCCTAAACATCCACATCACGAACCTTACTCCGAGGCATGGCAAACATTTAGCGATTGACCTGGCAAATAGATAAGTGGTAGGTAGTAGGCGCCTACCAACCTAACTACCAACCGATCCCCCTTAGTCACCTATTACTACGAACTACCGCCAGGACCATACAAGCATGTGGCGGCAATTTTTCTTCCTACACGTAATGAATATAAGGGATAGGTGATGTCTCTGTATAGATGTTGTCTAACCAAAGAAAGAGAATAAGTGTCGTAAGAAATTAAATAAAGAATATGTGTAATTCTATTGGATTATGTTGTTAATCGCTCTGGTGGATGACGTGGCCGATATGAACTCGTCAAACAGAAACCAGGCGAACATATAAGCAACTGGAATGTTCATTACATACCATAAGGCAAATGGATATTAAATTATATTATATATTAATAATTATATATAATTATAATTAATTATACAATATATATATACCTCACCTAATATATACACCTATAATATATTAATTATATATATATCACATAATAATATATTATTTAATTAATATTTTATATATTTAATATATATATGATAATATATAGATTTATATCATATAAGTTAATTAATATATACTATATATATTACCTTATATTATATATATATATATTAATATTAAAATTAATATATATGTAAATAATTAATATATAATACTCATATAATAATATACATTCATTAAAAATATACTTACATATATATATTATTAATATACTATACTATATATATATATATCTCATACGTATATATATATAATAATAATATTATTATATTGAATATCTATATTATATATTATATATATATATTATTAATATATTATTATTATATATATTATATATATATTATAGTATTATATATATATATAATATGATAATTAATATTTGAATATAATTTATATATATATATTAAATATATATACTTTAATTATCTATTCAAATATATATATTAAATATTATATTCATCATTATATATATTATATTAAGTATATATTATATAATACATAATTATATATTAATATATTATTATATATATCATACTATATATATATATAATATACTATCTATAATATATATATATAGTTATATATACTATATTATAATAATATATTATAAAATATATATAATATATATATTATTATATAATAGTATATTAATAATATTATATATTATTAATATATATATATATATATATTATTACTATATATTAATATTTATGTATACTATAATATTATATATTATATATATTATAATACTTACAATAATACGTGATATATAAACACATATGATACTCTTATACATATATTATATATTATATATATATAGAATATATAGTATATAATATATATATATATATAATATATATATATATTGTAGTATAAAGTATAACCACTTAACTATTATATTATATATAAATTACTATAATATATATATAATATTATATATATATATACTATATTATATATATATATATATATATATATATATATATATATATATAATATATATATATATATTATATATATAATATATATATATAAATAATATAGTATACTTATGTATACTACTAATATATATATACCTATATATATATATATATATATCTCATACTATACTTAATATATTATATATATATATATATATATATATATATATATTATATTATATTATATATATACTAACCTATAAAATATATATATATTATATATATATATATATATATATATATATATATATAGTATATATATATAGATATCATATATATATTATATATATATAATTATCATATATAATACTATTATACGTATCCAACATATATACTATATATATATATACTACAACATATATATATATATATACCTATCATTATATTATATATATACTTAGAATATATATACTATAAATATAATATTATATATTTATTATATACTATATTATATTACCCATATAACCAACATATATATATATACTATAATATATATATATATTATATATATATATATATATACTATAATATTAATATATACCATATATATAATATACCGGTATATAAGTATTATATATATATATTATATATATATATATATATTATATATATATATATATTATATATATATAGTATATATATAAAAAATATATAAAATATAATATAATATAAATATGATAATAAAATATATAATATAATAATTATACTACATAATATATATATATAATACTCCACATATATTATATATAATTATATAATATATTCCTCCTTTACTTATATATAATATGAATATATTATAATATAAAATAATAATTATATATATAATATATATATAGTATAAATTACTATATACTTATATTATATATACTATAATATAATATATATATTGAAGAAGACAGAACCTCCCAATCTCCGAGTGTCTCACGATGGAGTTGTCGTTAAATTATGCAAAATGAATCTAACTTTGAAGCTAAAAAGGCAACAGGGAGCACACTCACAAACGTCTCTCGGAAGCCCCAAAAACGGTAACATCAAGTTGAGGTTTGTAGATCGATTATACATCATCTTCCCGAAAATAATATTTCAAATTTAATGGACGTCGGACTTAAAAATGGGTCCAGACCAATTACTTTTTTA
>JABUQX010014875.1:0-2500 GCA_015478945.1 Trachelipus rathkii
CTTTGTATATGCAAAAGGTTTGGATTTGTTCTCGTAGAACAATTATTTATCATAAAAAAAAAGTTTTATTAGAAAAAATTTTTTATAAAGTATTTCTATTATAAATAATAATAGCAAGAAATAAAGATTTAGATAAATGTTGAAATGCATTCTTGCCGACTATACATAAGCCCTGAAATTTATATAGGATGTTGACTGCGATTGGTATAGAAAAAAAATAATATTAGTCAATATTGTTTCACTTTATTCAATAATTTTAATAAAAAAATGGTTGGAAATTGGACAATAACTAGCTGAGCAACAAAACTAAAAAAAATCTAGAAATATTGTAATATGATAAAACTATATTATTAGTGTACAAATTAGGATCACAATATCTATAAATTAATAATTTACATAATTTGTGAAGTCCATTTACGTGAGTCAAAAAATCTAGAAAGGGTTTTCGATTATTGAAAAAAATAAAGTCTCAAAAAACATTAGGATTTTTGAGAATAAAAGATAATGGAATAATATTCCTGAAATTATGACTACTCAAATAGTAAAACACAGAAAAACACCTACGGAAAACAACTAAATATATATTTATGAGAGCGCTATAAAATAGACTTACATTTTGAGGAATTTATCATAGTAGTCTCAAATATAAATACGTTTTTGTAAGAAAATTCCCGAATTTTTATGGTCCATTTTATTATTTATGGTGCGGGCTGAAAACTGGGATCAGCCTACAGAACTCCATAGATTAGATAAGCTATCACCCTTTAAACGGAAGATACCAATTAAAATTACAATAAAACTAAGACTACACAATAGACAATAACCCTCTCCTACTTAATCGCATTTTATCGCATTATGATGAAGAATCATACATCATATATATATATATATATACATAATAAACCCTCAATAGCTCAGCAACTACTAATCTAAGTGAAACGAGTCTAAGGTATGGGTCCGATTTCGAGAGCTGATGTTTCTAAATAGATGATCAGTCTCCGAAAATGAACATTAAATGGAAATTAGAATACGTTGGCATTCATTATTTACTTTGTTTTAATGACTGAGAAATAAAGATAACCAGTTTAACTTTGAATATAAGAGTTGTATTTGAAGCATTACTAATCAACCTATAAGATCAATAAAATAATTTTATTTTAATGCAAAGATGCTTACTAATCTTATAAACCCACTCCCCCAGGAAGGGCTTTCCGCCCTGTCAAGTTGGCACCAAAGCATCTTCATCTTCTGGCCGAAACGTTACACCCTGGATCAACTCTGAAAAACATTTCTCGCGAATGGTTTCCGACGCCAGTCCTCGAGTATATTAAAACACAGAGGAAATAAATCTCAGCACATCTCATTGGATAGAGACGGTATTCTGCACCTTTCAGCTTATAAGGCTGACTCATCATTCATCCTCACTTAAGGCCCCTCAACTAACGATGTCAGTGACCAATAGTTGTGCTCTCTCAGACGAATGCTTTGCTCTCTAGCGCTCATATTTATAGAATTCCAACAGCTCTATCCCACACAAGTAGTAAAAAGTGATTTTGCATAATAGGCAAAGAGGCCGGTAGGCATGCCCTTATGTCGCCTCCATTCTAAAACAATACATGACCTGTAGACAGTATATATCTTCTGAATAGATGCTCGTTCAACTTTGGTCGTGTGAATATAGTAAAGGTCACATCACCTCTATACATTATACGAGATAGAGTAATAGGCATTAAATAAAGAGGTTGAAGTACTGGTCATAAAGATTATTCGCTACTAAGGACTATATGCCGTGTTAAGATCATTCCAAATTAATAACTCAAGTACTCATTTCTAGAAAATCATACACGTGAGATAGAAAATAAAACAAATAATTTATCTAACTCCAATAATTTTACATAATGTGGGACATTTTTCTTTTAATACGCGTGATTAATTAACATAAACTTCGGGGTAAGCATTCATGATATAAGTAGGAGTGTTTGGCTAATAAGATTTGTTAAGCATGCTTTACGTAATAATGATGCCAGTGAGGGCATCAGGTATAATCACTTTCGTGAGTAAAATAAAAGGGGAAGAAAAATGCCACTTACCAATCAGTTCAGATTCAGAATAAATTCATTATGCGATATTAATTTTATCTCTTATATGTTTAATACATACTATATATAATATAAAAACTGTTGGCATCGTTAATAAGGTAAAGGAGCGGCCAACGTATTATAGTCATTTGAACTGAATACACTAGTGTATGATATTTCTGTAAAGGAAAACAATCACATATGATGTTGCGCTATTTATTATCGTACAAAAGTGTAATTCCGAATGAGTCATAAAAGAATTTATTGAGACTTTGTAGACTGAAAGTCGCTTTAGGTAACGCAAAAAAACCTAATTGTCGTAAAGCCATTGATCGATTTTGTCATCGATCAGCAGATAGAAACTTGGATCGTACCTAGATGAAAATAATGCAGTGGATAATTTCTTTTTATGGATATATATA
>JABUQX010014875.1:7500-25000 GCA_015478945.1 Trachelipus rathkii
TTACTTATATAAGTTATGTATATTGATATAAATATATTGAAATTTAAATAATAAGAAAATCAGCCATCGTATTACTTACTTGGCTTTTGATGTAAAAAACACAATTTTCATGATGAAAATCAGTGGTAACCATATATAGTCGTTCCACTTGATCTTAAGTTGAAAAGTTAAGAAATCTGGAATTTTCTTTGGTTAATGATACAAAAATGTTTGTAATTTTTATTACTATTCATACTACATGCATGATTTAGGTACCAAATGAATCAGAATTAAATTTTAAACACATTTAACTGAAAAAAAATATTTTGTTGAGGTAATAGTTTAAAAGTTGTATACAAAATAATTTTTTTTCCAAATTTTTGTGTATTTTTTAGAGAAAACTTCATAAGAATATCCAAATATTTGTTTCTACCTATTTATTAGGTACTATATTAGTTATTCAGTACAGAATAGCTTAAATTTAAACATATATTTTAGATAAATACTTAATCTAGAATTTAAAATGATTTTTGAGACAAAAGTTTTCATAATTTTCGGGATCGTAATTTTTTGTTTCTAATTAATCATCCCTACGATCATGCGCGCTGTGATCACTATACGACACGCGTGCACGCACTTGACTCGCGTGTGGACATCTTAGTGATCATAGATTCGATGCAGGATCCGTGTCTTAGTGTTATATGGAGATGAGTGTGTGGTGTGTGTGGATGATTGTTCATCGCTCTCGAGTGATATGTTGCATTTAACATGCGTGAATGTTTCCCCTTTGTGATTGGGTATGTTGTGGTAACTTGAAGTGTTGAAATTTTAATTTTTGGTAAATGGCCCTGACAGCCTTTATTCATGGGATGGGTTTTAGTTCTCATAATCAATCTCTTCCAGGTTCATCTTCATTTCACTTTCAACCACCCCAGCTTTAAATCATCTTCAACAAGTAAATATTTCATTAAGACTTTATATTTAGCAATTTATTAACAGCTCTTACCCTAACTTTCTCTTCTTCATCAGCTAACATTGCTACTAAAATATTTTCACCATGTGCGAAATAACTTCGTTGTTTAATATTTGTAGGCAATCTTCCTTCAATTTATCGCAGATGGCACTTATAAACTCTTTGACTCAATGTCGTGTGACTGTATAAAAGTTTCGTTGATCTAGGTAAATAAATCCGATTACATGGTATTGGTTTTAATTTTAACCACTTCCCATTCAGACACGTTTCCATTTAGTTCGAGCCATTGACCCTGCAACTTATCGGGAGCTTTCGTTGTGCTATCCAGTTTCTGAAACTGCTCAAAATGGTAGCTCATTTAGAATGCAGAATACGATATCTATTGGTAAATGGTTTTCCAAGAAACATTTCTAAATATCTTATTGAACCATTTCTATGACCAGTATTCACATTTGTTCCATCTGCCTTCACCAGAGATAATCTATTTTCCAATTCCGTACCACAAACTCTCTTATAGATTCCATGGGCTATATCAATTCCTTTCCGCTCTCTGGTGAAAAATGGTCAAGATAGAAGTCGTCTGAAAAAATGAATAACTTGTTAATTAACAAATTAAGTTTGAAAAGTTGTGAATTGATTTCACAGAAACTATTTAAATAAATACCTACCATTTAAATTAACAATGTACAGGACGTAATGGTCTTCCAGTATTGTAGACGTGTAGTATTTGCCATTCACTTCAGAGATTTGAAGAGTTGCATCTCTTCTTCCATCGAAACCAATGCCAGTTATGTTATCAAACACTTTTTCTTCTTTCTGCCTTTCTTTTCTTAATTTATTTCTTTCTCTTCTTAACTTATTTCTGAAAAGTTTGTTAGTAAGTAAATCAGATTAGTTTTCACAAAAATCATGTTTAGTGAATAATGTAAGTAATCAGTATTATTAGTTTTAAATGTTTATATTGTATAATGTATTGTATATGATAGGTAGTTCCAAAATCTTTTTACTTACTTATCAATGAACGGGAAAAAAACATTTTATCTCTTGTTTATTTGATAAACTCTACTAATACAGAATAAGCAATGGCTGTACCAGCCCTATCACTTATTTGATACCTAAAAAATAGATTTATATTAGATATAATATTTTGAAATGTTATTGATCAGCTACACAATATGTTGATTTATTTAGATATTATTTAATATCATAATTTGCATTTACCTGTCACAAGCTTCGGGCTACTGTTTGCCCGAAGTTTCCTTCTTTTTTTGATTACTGAGACCCATCTGCACATATAATCAGGTCAAGAATATTGGTTTGAAGATGTTGCAAGATTTAACATAGCTGCTGATGTTTTCCCTCCATATGGCTGATTCTGGAAATGGGGCTTTCCTTTTAAGTTTTGGATAAAGTTGAAAAGAACAACTTGGTTTTGAATCTAAATAATCCAGTTTTTTTTGGAATTCTTTGCACTTTCATTATTGGATATTTCTTTGCGTTCGTATCTTGTAAGTTCTCTAAAGGAACTGGTTTTGAAGTATGCAGTAGCCCCTTTCTGAAGTTCTTTGGTCCTGTCAAAAAGGTCCATAAATTAAGTTTTCTGGATCCTCCTTTATTAAAATTTAAAAAATGTGCAGTTAATGAAGCAATATGAATCCGATAAATATTGTCCTTGGACGACTAGTTTTACCGTAAGCTTGTTTTGGAGGGGTGAAAAATGTTATTGTAAATGAAAAAATATTGTTGGAGCAGATGTAGTATTTTCTGATACTTTAATTAACTGTTTTTACCAATATCTATAAGTTATAAAATTAAAATAGGTAGGTAGTTTCCATTTAACATACTCAGTTACTCACCTCATAAAACTTATGATCATCTTCTGTCATTTTTAGCAAATATTTTCTTTCTGCAGCTGCTAGAATTTTATGGTCTTTTTGAAATATGTCAAATAATTTGTTTGAATCTTCTTTAAACTTTGAAGCCTCCAATTTAAATTTAGGAGTTGTTTTTTTTTCACTAATTCAGGAAGTCTTTGAAAACTCTTTTAGGTGATTATTTAATCTCATTTGAATAGCATTTCAAAATATTGGGTAATAACATTATACTTTAATCCATTAATTATAAAAGCTCTTCACTAACTTTCTTTTGAACATTTTCTTTTTCTAAACCTTTGAAAAAAAACATCTTTCCGATACCTGCTTTAGGTTGCAGTCCTTCTGGTGGAAAACAATTCTTCGAAAGGTTTATGGCATTTCATTAATTAGAAATTTATTTACAGAATTTCTTGTACACATAATTTTATAATTAAATTTCAACTAATAATAATAAAAAGCTCTGAAAAATAAGCAAACTGATATTAAAGTTGTCACATTTTGACATTATACAAATTTTTTTTTAAATTTTCAGTAAAAATAAGTTTTTTTGGAAATACAAGGAAAACTATTAGCTTTACAAGAAAATGTTATTCAATAACATTTGTTTAAATTTAAATTCTGCATTATTTGATATAAAGATCATGTTTTTATCATCAAAAGTAAAAAGGTTATGGACATTTTTGTACCATTAATCCGATAAAATACTAGATTTTTTAACCTTTTGAACTTAAGGTCAAGTGGGACGACTATAAATGACTACCCCTGTTTTTTTTTTTTTTTTTTTTTTTGTCATAAATGTGTTTTTTACATCAAAAGCCAGGTATCGAGGCACCTGAACTTTTTGACTTTTTGTATTTTAAAAATTTTAGCCTATTTATATATGTAATCGGAATTTTCAATATTTCTATATTATATATATATATATATTATATATATATTTAAAGAATATATATATATTATATAGTATATATATATATATATAAATATATATAATATATATATATATATATGTCTAACACTCCCAGGAAGGGCTTTTTGCCCTGTCAGTTGGAACACATCTTCATCTTCTGACCGAACGCCTTAACCCTGGTAATCTAGAAAAACTTTCTCGGCGGAATGGTTTCGAGCCAGTCCTCGAGTGTGACACCTCAGGTAGGGTATTTCGCCTTTCAGTAGAACTAGCATCTTCTTTACCATTAGTGCCCTCAAACTCGTCTCGCAGAGCTCTCCAGAGGATCTTGCTTTTAGGCGCATAAGATTCTAACACTTGGTCCAAGAGTAATAAAGAGCCAAAGAAAGGACCGGGTTGCTAGCCCTGTCGGCCTATAACCATGCGAAGAAATATTCTTCCTATATCCGACTTCGGGTGAAATACATTCATCTTTGGCAAATTTTCAGTTTTTGCAAATTTTATAATTTAAGGAGACTCAGCCTTCGAAATAACGTTTTCTATCAATCCTAAAAGAGAGTGTGTATTTTAAAACAGTAACTATTAATTTATGTATTTGTGACCTTTACTTTCAAATTGGTCATGTTTTTTGGATTCTAGGGGGGGGAGGGGGAAAATTTTGAATTTTTTTACTTCTCTCACTAAAACAGTCATAAAACTTTTATTTTTCAAGATATTACAATATTTTTTCCGCCAAAGTACTTGAAAAAGGTTTGGCTAATGAGATATAATCATTTCCCGTTGAAATTCAATAAATTAAAAAATTTGGAATATAGATTCTACAATTATTTTTCAAAATTTTCAAAATGTTTTCAAGTTCATCAATTCCAGCGCTTCTGACACCGCCCTACAATTATCAACCAGTATGAAAAATCGTCAGTATGTTCGTCTATCAATATACAAGGTGTCCTGAAAATTTCATTGTTATTGATCATGTTTTTTTTTTTTAATAAATTTTTTAGTCAGCTGATATGAGCAAAAAGTGAAATATGAGAAAAACGCCCATGAATATTTTGAAAATTTATTTCCTTTTTTCAGAAAGTAAAAAGTATTTTTTATTCTATATATTTATATATTATTATATATATTATTATTTATATATTATATATTATTATTATATTATTATTATTATATATATTATATATATATTATATAATATATATATATTATATATATATATATATATATTATATATTATATGTATATATATATAATATTATTTATTTATATATATATATATATATATATATATATTATTTATATATATATATATATAGTATATATATATATATATATAATATATATATATATTATGGACAGCTCTAGGAGAGCCAAATCATATCTCATAAACTAACACAGCTACGGGAAAGGTATACATTGCTGGAATGCTGGTAACATTTTAGTGCGAGAATGGTAATAAATAAAAAAAAAAAAAAAAATCTCAAAACACAATAAGCTACACGGGAAAAGTAATACATTTTTTTGGAATCTGGGTGAAATTTTAGTAAGGAAAATGTACAAAAAAAAAAATTTATTGGTTAATATAATGTAATAGTAATATGAGTAGAAGGGCTAATTTAGAGTACGTATTTATACGTTACTCGTTAAATAAATAAGACTTTCTATTAATTTTGTTTTTTTTTTAATAAGAATACCCAAGGCGTATACGCACCGGATGGCAGTGAGTGCGAGTCTCTTGGGCTTCCAGGGAATACTTACGGGGTAGGAACTAAATTCACCCCGGGGAGGGTCTCGGTAACCTTGCTCTTTGGTAATTTGGGTGTCACGGGGGTTCCTCCCCCTCCCTACGGGGTATGGAAAACGTCCCCCTGTGTTCCCCGTCGGCTCGAGCCCACTACATTGCCGTGGTAATACCTTTAAAATAATATATTATATATATACTATGTTCCCCGCCGGATAAGTCCCCCCCCCCCAAAAAAAATAGCCAATTTCATGTTTAATTTTTTTTTTTTTACATTTTCCTAACTAAAATTTTACATGGATTCAAAAATGTATTCTTTTTTGTTGTATTGTAGTTTTTTAGATATGATTTTTTTTTTTTTTAGGCATTTTCGCGCATCTAAAATTTTGCAAGATTCCAAAATATATTCTTTTACTTGTGCTATTCGAAGTTTTTTGAGATATGGATTGTGCCTCTCTTCTAGAGGCTGGCTATATATATATATAGTTATAAGTATATATATAATATATATATATAGTATATATATGTTAGGTATCATATATAGCTATATATATATATATATTAAGTATATTATATATATTATCGTACAAATGCTGCGGATGTATAAAATAATACAAATTATTATCCTAATATATATTTATATATATTATATATATAATATATATATATATATATATATATATATATATATATGTAATATACGTATATTATATATAAATATATATATATATATATATATATATATAAGTACTTACTATATATATAATATATATAGTATATAATTTCTAAAAATTTACAGTTGGATCTCTGGCTTTGAACTCCGGCTCCGGTTTCCGTTTGGGAAACTATTTTCACTTATAATTAAAAATTTAATAAAATTTTTTTTTTTCCAGTTCCGGGCTTCACGGCTGTGCTTCCACTCCGGCGCTCTGGCCTAGGCTCCGTTTTCGGCTAAATTTCAAAATTGTTCAAGCTCCTACTTCTGGGAAAACTATTTTCACTTGCAAAGAAAAATTCTGAATAAAAGTTTATACTCCGGCTCCGGCTCCGGCTCCGGCTCCGGCTCCGGCTCCGACTCCGGCTTCGATTAAATTTAAAAATTGTTCAGCTGCAGTTTCCGGCAGAATTATTTTCACTTGCAGAAAAATTTCCTTAAAAAAATAAACTCCGGCTCCGGCTAAAGGTCCAGCTCCGGCTCCGGCTCCGGCTCCACCTCCGAGAAGTTCCGGTTCCACTTCAAAATTGTTCAACTTCGATTTCTTTGCAGAGCGATTTCTTGAGCGATCACTTATCGTGAGTGCAATTTAGCTTTAAGATTGTATCTCTCCGGCAGCATTGAGCCGGCTCCGGCTCCGACTCCGGCTCCGGCTCCGGTGCCGCTATCGATTCCGACTAACCCGCTCCTATTACGGGGCTTCGGCTATGGTCGGGCACTTGTACTCTTTACTGATCTGACTCCGGTCTCATTTCAAAAAATTATTGCTGTCGAATTTGCGCAGAATTAATTTTCACTTGCAAAAAATGGTCTTCGAAACTTTTTTTAACTATGGTCTGCGACTCGGCTTCATCGGCTCTGCTCCGTGCTCCTGCAACGTGCTTGCAGACTCCATTTATATGATTGGGAAAGGAACTGAGTGAGCCTTGGATTGGAGTTTGCGTAAAGAAAAAATTATGTTTTCTATAAAATGGAATAATTAAAATTTGATCCTGGAAGTCAACTTGTATTTCGGAAACTTGGAAACCTACAAGCGATATATTTTAAACACGGTAGAGTTCGATTACACTGGGGTTGTTTAAATACAGATGTGTGGTAGTTCAAACAACATCTTTGAGAGGATAGGGGTGTTCAGAATTTCCAAACAAAAAAATTACAACACATTATTAGATGTAAGAGAGATATGTTCTCTCTCAGCTCACACATGGGAGGATAATAAAAAAACAGACTGGAAGTGGTGCTGTGTTTGTTTTTAACTCCAAAAAAGTTAGGGTTCAACAAGTACTGACTCCCTTAGTATTCAAAATTGTTTGTTTGAATGAAAAGAACAACTATAAAATTTGTTACTCCTCTAGCTATTTTTTGATAAAGGTATCCTTTCTACTTATTTATAAATTTAAAAGAGAAACCGGAAATTGAAAATTTTGTTGCTCTCTTGGCACGGTTAAAATATTAATTTTGTTCTGATAAAAAGATTTTGATTTTAATTTCAATTTTAAATTCTTAATATATATATATATATATATATATATTATATATATCTATATTATATATATATTATTAGTTTATATTTATTAATATATATATATATATATATTTATGTTATATATATCATATATTATATATATAATATATTATATATATAATATATATATATATATATATATATTATATATTATATATATATTATATAATAGGTATATATATATACTATAATATATATATATATTATATATATTATAGTATATTATATTATATATATTAATATAATATATAAATATATTATATATATATTTATATATATAAATATATAATATATATATCATATATATTTTATATATATATATATATATATATATTTATTTATATATATATATATATTATTATATAGTATATATATATAATATATAATTTATATATATATATATATATATTGTATATAGATTATATTATATAATATATATGTGTGTATATATATATAATATATTATATTATATATATATATATATATATCATCGATCATCATTCATATTTTTTTTCCAAGACTGGTAGGTTTGCGTGCATGAGCGATGGATTTAAAGGAGAAGTAGGTAGCCAAGAATGTGACACAGAATCGACAGAATACCCAGCTTAACCGACCCTCTATACTATTAGTAGAGCTCGTCGCAGTCGAAAAATGCCGACCTAGAGCTTCACTTGGGACGCGCGAACGGAACCTCATATGGCATATCGTCAAGTGTAGGGTCATCCCTCTGGCCCAGGTGGGCCACACACGCATACCGCTCACAAAACCCATTGCCTTTCAACTCTAATTTTCCTTTATTTCTCAAAACTCTGCCAAACTCACGATTTCTCTCCCTTCAGATGGACATTCGTTTACTGACTCAATCCATTTTTTTTCTTTTCGGTTTCCAGCTGGTCAATTGCCAAACTACATCTCACACATCTCCCTTAACCACCGACTGTTCATTTTGTTCCTCCACATGACCAACCATCTCAACGTATTTCATTTATTCTCTCATTTACTCGTTTCTTCACAACAACTCTCTTATACGTTCATTCCCATTTTTTGCAATTTTCACACTAACACGCCATATGATTGGTCCATCTGAAATCTCATTGAATTTTAGAGTTATAACTCGTTATCCAGATCTCATGTCTCATTACTTACATTTAACAAGGTAACAACGATATCCTCGTGTAAGAAGACCTAGCGCACTCAAAAATTAGACTCCCTTTCATTCATTCAACGATTTAATGCTGCAACCAGATCACCTTCTGCATTCTAACATTTAACTTTCCTTCTAACTACACTTCTGCATCTTATCCGTTCTATTCCAACATATATCCTATTAATATTTAAAAATATCGTTCAACATTGCTTCCGCTTCTACATCATAACTAATTATCACTCGAGGACTTGTTCTCTCACTCACAACCATAATCTTAACTTCTTATATTTACGCTTACTCTTATCTCCTTTTACAACACCCTGCCAAATCTTCTCTACCATATCCTCTCAAACTCTCTTCAAGATTCACCACACAGAAACAAAATCAGCCGCTATTGTAGGTAGGTGTCACTCTTCTCCGACTTACTTCATGTCTCCGATCATTCTAATTACATTTGTCCGTGAGCACGCTCTAGCCTCTAATTCCTTCATGAAACTCTAGTATATACAAATTGAATAACCAGGGGACATAACACATCCCTCAACTCCGCTATTAATATTAAGACAATCACTTTCAACTCCATTTCTTTCTTACACACGTTTCACTGTCGTCATACATACTTTAGATTCCATTCAAAAGCCTACCACTTCATCCTATAATATCTACTACACTGCACATGAGCTTTCCCTATTATATCTCATATTGTATTTACCTCCTGTTTGCGCAGTAATCCATAAACCTTAAATCAATTTTATTCTCGTCATTTGTTTCATGATAAAGATTTGATCCACATTGCATCCTCCTACCACTACTTAACGCGCCTTTGTTTTTCACCAATGCAATTCTTCAGTCACATCGACGCACTCTTTTCAATAAACTTAAAATCTCCTTCTATAATTCCTACAGTTTCCCTCTTATTCCTCTTACTCTTATATAGGGTAGCAATGTTACTTCTCCTCCTAAAAATCTCGGGAACTATACCCTCCATAAACGGCTTTATTACACAACTTCCAAATCCATCAATTCCCCATTCTCGCTCACGTTCTTGATCATTTCCACCAGTAATCTTCATTCTACTAACTGCAGATTTATGCATTTCTCAACTTTCTCACTCTATCTTTTATTTCCTCCTTTTTGCTAATAACCTCATTCTTCAAAATACCTATTCCTTTTTGCATCATCAAACTTACACACATTCAATTTATCACCTTCTTCCATCGAGCTGTCAAATTTATTATACAGATTCTCGTGAAGTGTTCTTTCCACACTCCTCACATCCCAATTCATCAGTTACAAAAGCACATCCCCCTATTCATTATTCTCAGCAGGTTCCCCTTAGATTTCTCTTTTCTTATCTTTTCCGCGCTTCCTTCAGAAGAGCTTCCTATTCCTTGTAAGTCCCATTGTTCATCTCTCTACAACTGTTCTTTACCTCGTTCTTTTCTCCTACGTCATCGCACCTTTTAGTATTCTTTTTTTCCCATCCTTATATACTTTTCCAAACATTTTTTCTTTTGAGACTTCAAATCTTGGCCGTTAGTACATTCACACGCATTCTTTTTTACTTTTTTTGCCGCTTAATATCACCTCTTTCATTCCACACACACTGTTAACATTCTTTTTACTTCCTACTTTAGTGCATCCACATTACTTACTTTGGCACTGCTTCTTCATTTCTCCAAAATTTTGTTCAGTTTCAACTTTGTTCACATTCAATTGATTTTCTTGCGAGCGCTCTTATCCTTATTACCTTGTTTCCTTAACTTCTCAAATTCTTAATTCCTAACAGAACTTCTTTCTGTATCACCTTGCCTCTCCTCCAAGCCCCCCACTAACTTTAATTTACATAGAGCAAAGATTGATCCGATAAGTCCATTAATAATCTCTCATTGATTTACACATTCCAACCACAATACTTCAACATCTCCTTCTTCATCACATAAAATGCAAATCGGATACTTTTCACTTCGGAACCGTCTCTACTTCACCAGATCGTCTAGTATACATTATTGGATACTTCTTGTCTTAAAGAAAGGATTTACTTTACATCACATACCTCTCTCTACAGAAGTTAATCACCTTCCTAACCATTCTCATTTTCTCCGACACCCCAAACACCTCCTGTTATACGATCTCTTTTTTCTGATCACCTATCCACTATTTTTGGTCACCCAACACATCAATCTGAAGCTCCTACTCACTCCATCCAAAAGATCATTCAGATTAATCTAGAAAAGCGTGGCTCTCCTTCAACATTTCCCTTTCAGATGGACGCCTACGTCATAAACACACATACTGACCTTTTTCAAACTTAAATTTAACGCATTAGAATTCTAAGTACTGTCACACACAAAAAGTCTACTCATAGCTTGCTGCACTAGTCACTTCATCAAAATTGCACTTCCTCTCTCCCCTCTCATTCCTTCCACACCAGACAACACACATTTCACAACCGCACACTCATTTTCCACAAGGTTTTCCTTTTCATCTTTGTTTCAGTCACAGCGGCAAATCAAAATTTGCCCTTTCTAATACATCCATCACTCTCTCCTCATCTTCTCCTCAACCTTTATTCCTCTGACATTCCATGTACCCGATACGATTCACACAATTTTTGACGTAAATTACGAGAGGCCGTGTTACGGACGATACGGCCATCTCCGAGGCCTGCAACATGCATTCCTAGGAAGAGATAGATATGGGTTGTGGGAAGCCAACCCAATACCGTCCTTAGTCGCCTTCCTAACGTACACGCATTGACATACGAATGTGGGCCAGTTCGTTGTCCCCCCCGCACATGGATATAAGTAGTCAGGGATGTCTGTAAGATGTTGTCTACAAGAGGGGTGAGGACGTTAAGTGTGTGTATATGATATGTGGATAAATAGGGGTCAGTAAGATGTTGCCTGGTGGATGAGTGTGTGAAGAAAATAAACGCAAAAGAGAAAGGGCGTAACCAATAAAAAATGGGAGGTAATTTCATCGCTTCGAGTATGCGATACTCTCTCTATATATAGGGGACTTTATAAATGCATTGAGTCGGCTGGGTATTACTGCCTTGATTGCTCTGCTGTGTACATCGGTGAGACTAACGACCTTCCGAGAAGATTATATCAACACAGATATGATTTAATTAATGATTCCCCGAACTCTGCCTTAACAGCCCATAGATCTTCAAAGGAACATAGGATTAACATTTCATCTGCTTCATCTCTTAAATACATTAACCATATCACAAAAAGGAAAATAGTTGAATCTCTATATATTTATAATACAAATTCGATACTTCTTTCTTCACTTTACCTCGTCCGATATAAGATTAAATATCAAACCATTTCTGCGATTTTATATTTATTTTGTAAGTTGTTTGCTTTTTTAAAAAATTTTAGTAATATCGTGGTGTTGGGAGGAAGGAGCATTGGCATTATCCCAAGGCGAAAGCTATGTATATCTTGTTACTTATGTTTATTTGTATATGTGGCCTTTTTGTTGAACAAGTTAAACTTTATTATGTGTTTAAATAATAAGGTTTTCATGTGGCCCGGTGTTAACTATATATTTTTATTTGAAGTTGCGTCGTAAGTCTTAACATATATATTTATATTTTTATATTATATATATATATATATTATATATATATAGTATATTTATATATATAGTATATATTATATATATATATAGTTATATATATATTATATTATATTATGATATATATATATATATATTATTATATATTATATATATATCTATATATATATAATTATATATTAACTGCTAAAAATCCTTTGCAGGTTAGAAACAAGTGGTACGAAGCAAATCCCCTAATACATAAGAAACTTTATTTCATAATTACAAACCTAAAACTAATTTTAAAAAAATTTAAAATGACTAGAAGCTTTTTTCTGTGCTTAATTTACAACTTTTGTTCAACTGACGATCGAGAGACTGAAAAATCCAAGGTGGCGGCTAAGTATGATGCTCGGCGGTTTCATTAGTTGGTTGTAGTAAGACGAATCTTTGGGTTGGTTCTGCAGTTTGCAGATTTTTTTCAATACTGTGAGTAAAATTGTTGTTAAAAATGGTCCATGTTTGAAACTCGCCTTTCCATTGTATTCAGATGAGGTTCTTTTATTTGGTGTAATATTAAAAAACGTTCAAATTGAACTTTGCGGTGGTGAGGTGTTGTTAAATGACTTCTTATATTACTTATCATGTTGTTTTGTTATCAATGGTATGGTTATTAAATGGTGTTTCTCTATTGTTAACTCAGCTGCAGTGTTTAATGAAGTCAGAGACAGTCGTGTTTGTGTTTGGTAGATTTTTCCCTCTTCAGGTCATGGTTTCTCCAACAAGGTCCTGGGGGCAAATGTTGATGAACATTAATGTTGTAAAAATGCAGCGGATGGGTTGGGACGGAGCTGTTTGGTGTTCCTGGAGCATGTTTCTCAGCTTAACAGTACCTCTCACTGGTTGAAGATCGTCCGGAAGGAGTTGCTTATAAAGATGTAGATTGCTGGTGGGTATGTTAATATACTTAAGGTTGGGGGACGGATGGTCCTTGGCACCGCTGTAGAAGGTTGTCTGGCCTTATGGAGGGCTCTATAGAAAATGTGAGGAGGATAATGTAGATCCATGAAAATTTTTCTGATTTTTTGCAGTTGTGAGTCCAGGGTTGTGGGGCTACATAAGCGGAAGGCTTTGAGGATTTGTGACGTGATGATTCCCATTTTTGTGGAGAACGCAAGACAGGAGTACCAGTTTGTATATGAGTCTATATGAGTAGGCTTTCTGTAAATATCCGTGGTGGCATGGAAGTTTTCATCTAATTGA
The DNA here is from genome assembly GCA_015478945.1 of Trachelipus rathkii. NCBI lineage: Eukaryota > Metazoa > Arthropoda > Malacostraca > Isopoda > Trachelipodidae > Trachelipus > Trachelipus rathkii. Next base: position 21,195 of record JABUQX010014875.1, read on the forward strand.
ATCAGGACATCTAAAAAAGGAAGAGAATTGTTGTTGGCAAATTCTACTTTGAACTTGATCGACGGAATCTGGTTGTTAAGGTGGGTTAATAGCGTGTGAGGGTTGAGATGGGCTGGGAGCACGACGAAGATGTCATCCACGTATCTTTTCCAAAAAATATTGCGGTATGTGTCAAATTGGAAAATGAACCGGGACTAGAAAAGCTCCTTAAAAACATTGGTCAGTGTAAGGGAGAGGGGAGATTCCATTGGTAAACCATAAACCTGCTTGAAATTTTGTCCAAAAGTTCCAGTAGATATCACCTTAGTTTGGCTGGAGCATTACTTCACCTCCAATTCAATCTCCTTTGATTTACCGTTCCACATTCTGAAAGAACTGATTATACTGGTCATGCAACATAACTTTTTTCAATTCAACGGACAATATTTCAAGCAGGTTTATGATTTACCAATGGGCTCTCCCCCTTCCCCTACACTGAGCAATATTTTTATGGAGCTTTTCGAATCCCGGTTCATCTTCCAATATGACACATACCGCAATATTGTTTGGAAAAGATACGTGGATGACATCTTTGCCGTGCTCCCAGCTCATCTCAACCCTCACATGCTTTTAACCCACCTTAACAACCAGATTCCGTCGATCAAGTTCACAGTAGAATTTGCCAACAACAATTCTTTTCCTTTTTTAGATGTCCTGATACAATTAGATGAAAATTTCCATGCCACCACGGATATTTATAGAAAGCCTACTCATATTGACTCATATACAAACTGGTACTCCTGCCATGCGTTCTCCACAAAAATGGGAATCATCACCTCACAAATCCTAGAGCCTTCCGCTTATGTAGCCCCACAACCCTTTACTCACAACTGCAAAAAAATCTGAAAAATTTTCATGGATCTACATTATCCTCCTCCCATTTTCTATAGAGCCCTCCATAAGGCCAGACACACCTTCTACAGTGGTGCCAGGGACCATCCGTCCCCCAACCTTAAGTATATTAACACACCCACCAGCAGTCTACATCTTTATAAGCAATTCCTTCCGGACGATCTTCAACCAGTGAGAGGTATTGTTAAGCTGAGAAACATGCTCCAGCAACACCAAGCAGCTCCGTCCCAACCCATCCCCTGCATTTACAACATTAAGTGCAGTCATTGCCTCAGGACCTATGTTGGAGAAACCATCGACCGGAAGGGAGAATCTACCAACACAAACACGACCTGTCCACTGACAACTTAAACTCTGCGCTGGTTAAACATAGAACCATTTTCAACCATACCATAGATACAAGACAACATGATGTTATAGAAGTCATTAACAACACCTCACGCCGCAAGTTCATTGAAAGTTTTTTAATATACAACAATAAAGACCTCATCATGAATACAATGGAAGGGGAGTTCAAACTGGACCATTTTGTTAACAACACTTTAATCACAGATAAAAAATGGCAATTTATGGCTAACAAGATTCGTCAACTGCAACGAACTAATGAAACCCCCGAGCATCATACTTAGCCGCCACCTTGGATTTTTCAGTCTCTCGATCGTCATTGAACAAAGTGCAAATTAAGCACAGAAAAGCTTCTAGTCTTTAATTTTTTAAAATTATTTTTAGTGTAATTATGAAATAAAGTTTCTTATGTATTAGGGGATTTGCTTCGTACCAATTGTTCTTACTGCAGGATTTATAGCAATTTAATATATATATATATATATATATATATTATACTTAATATTATATATTAATATATATATAATATATATATATATATATATATATTATATATAATATATATAAATATATATATAAGTATTTTGAAATTATATGTATTATATATTAATTATATAATATATTATATATATATATATATATATATATATATATATATATATATATATATATATATATATATATATATATATATTATATATATATATATATATATATATATATATATATATGGCCTGTTTAATCAAACCTACTTTCTATAATATTTTTTCTAATTTTAAATGTAATAAAAAATAAATAAATTGCTAAAATAATTATTAATTAAAAAATGTAATTTTTTTTTATAATTAATTATTGCATCACACAAAGAAAGAAAATTAAAGAAAAGAAATTTCTTTTTTAATATCGAAGTTAATTTTCCATATAGACTTTTTAGGAGTCAAAGACAATGCGTCACTTGGTATACATAATTGACTCAAATGTGCGTGAGTTTTTCATGTGTGTGTCTGCGTGTGTGTTTGTGTGTGAGCGAGTGTGTATGTGGGATGAAGAAATGAGTAGGTTTGAACAATGATGCCTTAATGATTAAAATGAGTAATTTGCGCTAGTGACGAAAGCATTCATTTTAAAGTTTAGTAATGTGGTTTCTTTCAGTACATAATGTTACCCCATTTACCTCCACACAAAAGACTATTCACTTTATTATAGAGATGTTTGTATAAGTGAATGTATGTATACAACCATGATTATGGTAACTTACCAGGTTATATATATTACTATATTATATATATATATACTTTTTTTTTCTATATACTATATATATATTATATATTATTATTTTATATCTAGCTAGGTTTGAATTTGGTGGGATAAACCAAACTTGGTAAAGGTGCTCCTTGGCTTCCCTGTAGTGGGACAAAAAATCATTTTGCATTTACTCAATGTCTAGGGGGCCCAACTTTTTTTTTTTTAAAAGGGTTTTGACATCGTTTTTTACTATTTTTAAGTTATGAATTTTATATGCTTTGTTCTTCAAAATTTGGTTTTAATACTAATTGTGAGAGCTATTTCTGTCTCATTTCAGATCCAGACTATTCGACGTTTGAGATAAGTCCTGTGGGTGCAGTGTTTATTACTATTATTGCAAGACGTATCATGGCATGTGCAACAAGGCATAAAGACAGGCATGCAATATTCGGTTATCCCAGCAACCTTTCCCAATCAGTCCCCCCACTGCTGAGGATTTTAGAGCTACAAGTTCCATGCAAGTAGTCATCAAAGATGCCAGTGTTACTCATCTAGCAAAGTTAGTGGCAACAGAAGTTAAAGGCATATACAATAAAGCAGGCATTCCAACAATAGAATTTGAAAGTTTTATAGTGAAAGTGAAGAGACTAATAGTGAATGTCAATGATTTGATGAAATATTCAAGAAATAAACAATCTTCTCTAACATTTCAAGATAAAATAAAATCATTTTCTTGTCTCTTCGACATTAGCGCGTGCAAGTGTGTTCATATGGTATAGTTGAACGTAATCAATGTCAATGTGCCGCAATGGAAAACTAAATCCACTGTTTGGAATTGTCATTTTAGCTTGATAAAACACTTAAAGACGCATGTAATAGGAAAGGTGGACAAGGAAAGAACAGAGAAAACATGAAACTTCAGGAAAGGAAAGGAAACGGTTGACATTTGAAAGTAGCCTGAAGACACAAAGATACGAAAATGTGTAAGTTCAGTTGAATTATCAGGTAGTGAGAGTGATGTGCTAGAAGAATCAATTTTCCTTAGAATCAGAAGTAAATGGAAGATGTCACCCTGCACCAATAGAAAGCAGTATCGAGCTGAGTTGTGTAGAAGCATATGAGAGGAACAAATGTGAGCAATGAGAGATGCATGTCTATAGTTAATGGCTCTCAGGACTCGGAGCTGTCTGTCAGCATGAAAAACGTTGTTGATCCAAGTAAGTTACAACGCCAAAGAAAATACTGGAGATCAAACAGTCGAGAGGCATTTGCTGCATCATGTAGGTTATGTTGGTTTTTTTTTTTTTTTTTTTTTTTTTTTTTTT
>JABUQX010014876.1:0-12500 GCA_015478945.1 Trachelipus rathkii
CCCATTCTAACTATACTCATTATAATTATATAGTCATATTCATGTATTTAAATCTAATTTGAATGTAGTAGTGATATATATATTTTATGCTAATATCTAACATTCTTCTATTTATATTATCTTGAGAGTAAATTAGGTTAGTTTAGTTAACTACCATAGAATTATAATGGATTATAGGTATATATAGTCATGAAGTTTAAAATTCTCTAGATTGTAATAATTCATCAGTACTTTCCATCAAAACATATATAACGATATAATAATATGACATTTTATATTACATTATATTAATAATAATTTTATATCATATATATATAGTATACTATATCAGGTACCTATTTCCCTATTATGTAGTCATACATGGCTACTACATAAAATATTAATTTAGGTATAAGAGTAAGCTTGCATGAAAAGAAAATAAAATGTAGATAGATTATAATAGATATAACATTTACAATTAATTTGCATATAAGATATATATAACATTTATATTATTAAAGAGATAACATTATGTAGTTCTGTTTGTCAAATTATTTAAGCATGTGTATTTTATATAACTTTTAAGTCATTATCCATAAAGTTGCGTATTAGATTTTCTCAGAGTGTAAAGGTGGCTTGTAGATTCATTCTTTACCATCATAATTGCGTCTGAATAAATATTTTAGAGAAATGATGGTGTCGGATAAGTAGGTACATTTACTAAATATATAATCACTAATCAAAGTACTTAGATATGTGAAGCAGGTGATAAAATCAATTATATCGTAGACTAATGATACTGCGCTATGTGATTGAACATCATTTAAATATAATTTATCCCTAATCTGTTATAATATAGATATATATCAGTAATTTTATAAAAACCATGTACGGGTTATCTAATCATTTTATTATTTAACTCTAAAAAAAAATATTTTTAAAAATTTTGTGCTTATACAGTTGTGATATAGTTATAAATATACTGAATGTTAAGAAAAAAAATATTTTTATTTTAATAAGAGTCATCATCAAGAGAATATATAGTATATATAATATAGTACGTTTTTATCGAAACGATTCATAGCTGACGCTAAACTTGAACCCTAAGTAGTAATATTGTTATTATCAATTAATTTAATTACCAAATTTATTCAGGGCAACTTATTAGGAAATTATATATATATATTAAGTAACAATTGCGAATTAATATTGTTTATTAATTTCATTTAACTATATGTTTATGGCGTTTTGTGTTTTGATATACATTAATAGCTGCATTTAAATTATAATGAGATTTTGAGCGCGGTTTGTGATTCTAAATATTTTAATATAATTATGCATATGTAAATTCAAATAATAAGTATGTGTAAGATTAGCTAATTGGCTATATTGTCACATAGTCAAATTATAATAACAATAGTTATTATTGAGTGGAAGTGATTAGGAGCGTTTAATTAGTTTATACCATACTTTATTATAACATAGTCATAGCTGACTCGTAATACACCATAGAAGTGTGTTAGAATGCTATAATCACATCTGAAAATATAGGATTGCGGAGGGCAAGACGTTTCTTGGTGTTTCACTAGCTCTACTCACTACTTTATGTGAATAAAAATCCTAGACTTGAGTCACATATATACGTATTGATTTATACAACGATTTCGTCATAAAATAAATAGTTTTCTTTTCATTATATAATATCGAGTATATAATTATATACTTCTTAGAGGTGTTATATTATTAGAGATTCAATCTAGAGCTTCTTCATTATTCAATTATATACTGTTTGTTCAAGTCCTTCTAAATTGATACTGACATTCTTGGAGTGTATATGAACGTCTCTTGGTCTTCTGCGTAATTACCAATCAAGACCAGGTTTACTGCGCAAGATTTTAACAAATTAGCAATTAGGTAAAATATGATGTGAAATGACCTGGGGAGATAACTTAGCCCTAGGCTCTCTATTCTTGGGATATGTGGTTTATTGCACATCATGAATTGTATCGCTAACTTATCAGAATAAATTGATATATTATATGTTGAGACGTTTACAATTGTGACTATTGAAGGTGTGTATTTTTGTGCAGGATAAAATTCATTTTTCTGGTCTTGTCACAATAATGGTGAATATTATTAAGTGATCAAGAGTAAGTTATTTGATAAATTATTGTGAACAACATTTGCCTTATCAATTTTAAATTTGAGCAAAAAATGTGAGTAAACTTGGTTGTCCACAAATTTCGGAGATTAATCATTTAAATATTAGCAAATTTTTACCATCGCAAAAGCTATACCGAGATTAACAGATGTAATCGTAAATATTTGGTTATTAGCATTTAATAATTTTTGTTTTATTATTATGTGATAATTATTTATGAAAAAAACAGTACCTTTTTATCTTTAAAGCTAATTTTCCTCATACTTCTATCTCTATCTTCCAAATTCAATATCTATTATCTCTCTCTCTCATGCTTCTGTTTTTCAAAATATACACTTGTGATAAGTCAAAAATCCTTGTCTAACTCTGTGTTCGTTCGTAATATGCTCTCGAAGTTCGAACGTTTCTCTCGCATCACAATACTATTCGGTTTGCGTCTCGCTTCTCTTCTCTACCCTATATAACCTCGTACGCTGTGCTTTCCGGAATACCCACCTTTCTCTTCATCTCGTCTTACATCATCTCTCAATCAATTCAATTTGAAATGCAAGGGCTCTCCCTCGCCTCTCTTCCCACCTCTCTTCTCTTCTCTCGTCCTCCTCCCTTTCTTTACGTCTTCCCGTGCACAAATCGGTGCGAGTTTATTGTGGTGATATCTCTCTCGTCGCCTTGGATCAGTTTGCTATGCACTAACGCCTATAAAGAGAGATAGCTCCAGCGAATAATATTTATTCCGAGGTATAATAACGTTTCCCTCTGGTGAATCAACTGAGTGCCAAGAATCACACACTAGTTCACTTTCGCGCACTCATCTAAAAAACACGCAGGCTAGAAATATTCACTTTGTATACAGTAATATACGTGATTCCTATTCTCTCCACGTGTATAGTTCCGCTCGCCTGGGTCTCGCACTGTCTCAGGGGTCGGGATGAGTCAGTCGGTGCGCGGGTCCTCAGAGAGAAGGGATCTGGCGTTCTCTCATCGCGTGTCACTCTACAAGGTACAGAGAGCACTTTCCAAAAACAGGATCCTCCTAATATTTAGGTGTGATTTGTCTTATAGATTTTATTGAATGTTAAAAAAGAAAAGGAGAAATCCAAGAAAACAAGAAGAAAATGGTAACATTTAAATTCTTGCTAAAGAAATAGAGAGATCAAGAAATTTATTTTAATTTATCAGGGAACCTGGGCGTGTGCCACTTTGATTAATTTTTCATTTTCTGCAAGTAAAGAGCATGGGGGAAGACAAATTAAACGGGGGAAGGAGTATTTTATCAGCGTGTTCCAGAGAGAGGGGGGGGAGAGCAGGATTTATTATTTGTTTTGGGGGATAAAAATTTACGAAAAAATTCCAAACTTAATGTATATTTATTTAGTAAGAAAGTCAGTCGAAATATAAATAATTTAGAGTATACTCGAACTGAAAGAATTTATCATACAGCACTAGAATTGCCAGAAAAATTGTGATAAAAGCACAATTTAAAAAATTTAGGAATAAAAATATAAAAGTTTATTGGCAACTATGGAAGAATTTTATCAGATAGAGGGGGGAGAAGGGTTTGAGGGAGATCACATGATGTTCTCGACGAATGAAAAAATTAAGATAGGGGGGGGGGTGTTGTAAAAAGTTATTTTTATTTTTATATATATCTATTTTCTTTTTTAAAAAATCGGGAAAAATAGTTTAACAAAAAGATGCCAGAAAAGCCATACTCCATGCTTTACTCTTAAAATAAGCATACATTCGCCTGTCTATAAGCACTCGCACACACCAGATTTCTTATAGTTGTTGCGGTTATCTATATGTTATATTAGTATATATATCATTCAGTATATGATCTTACTATATAATAATCAATCTTGATCATTCGTAAACAGGTATATAATTCAGAAATCTAAATAATATCCTAGCAGTATACTGTTAAATTCTATTAATAGTAGTGAAAAGTCAGTTATTATATTATAAGGTAATATGGTATTACTATTACACGGCCCTAATTATATAGATATAGATCATAATAGGTTATGGCGTAATTCCACGCAGGGGTCCGGGTATAGGGGCCATTGGCCCCCCGAAATTTTTTTAGGACCCACTAAAAAATTCTTTAAGAATCATTCTGTTTATATCATAAAGTGCAATTCATGTACTTGTCTTAAATTTAATTTTTATATAATTCGTGGCTGCGCGTCAGGTCACATCAAAATCTTCAGTAAGTCATTTTCGGGAATAGTATAAAAATAATGAATCCTTAAATATGTCTAAACTCTTAATACAAAACTCAGACACCTATATAATTAATAATTTATTTGTTTATTTATTTATTTATTAAGAGTGCAGGAGTCGCCTCTGATATATATGTATAATTGCTATTGGTTACGGAAAAAAGAGATGAAATATTAATATTATTTATCCAATGATATTTAATATTTTTCTATAATATATAATATATATATATTATACCTAGTATTAACAGAGAGACGATTTTTCCTGAACAAGGTCCTGAAACTCTCAAGCATCTTAGAAGACTAACGTTCCAGACATTTAACATTGCAGTGTCCTGTTGTAGCTATCGGAGCTGATTTAGTTTTAAGGGTATATGGATGTATCAATAGGATTGCTATATCACTTTATATCTGTTTGTAACTTTGATTAACTATTTCTTATTATTCTATTTGAGCCTGAGTCCCAATAATCCTTTAGAAAATGAAAAAGGTATTATTGACAGAATAAAAAACGTAATACGTAAGAGCGAACTTTTTCCACATAGATAAAAATTAAGTAAACAAGCTTATTTGGTAATTGTATAAACGACTTTATATTCATTATAGACAATTTTCTGCCTTTGGACACACACAAAGAGAATCTATGTTCTATCGCCCTGGAAATGTCTATAAACTGCGAAATGGCAGCTATTTTATGCTTCTTAGAAAAATACTCAAGATAGACGGTGATGTTCTCATTTTCTTACAACAGGCAGTCTATAAGATCCAATCAGTTTGCATACCGTGCGCATATCAAAAGGGAATAACAAGTAAGGAACGTGTATAATTTTTCTCACAACCATATCATTTTTAATTTTATTATTTTTACTTTTTATTTTTTAGCATATTTATTTATTATCTAATTTTATGATTATTATATTTAAATATTATCTCTGTGTTTAATCCATGATTTTCTAATATATATTTATATTTTTTTCTTGCTCTATGAAAAGCTTTGTTTATAGCATATTCTGGGTAAATATTTTCAACCGAAGTTGGCTTGATATATAGTGGTTAGCTTGCTCTGATAAAAACTTTGGGGTTTATTGTTGGCGTCAAAATTGTGTATGTTTTGGGAAAACAAAAGAAGAAGGTAAATGAAAACACCAGGAATTGAGTGTTTTTGTCTCGAGACCGTATTCAAACTTAAAGAAAGCCATTGAATCTTCCAAAAAACACGAGGCAACTAAATATCACAAAGAATCGGTGGAAAAGAGATTTGGTGTAGAAAAGCAGGTCAAGGAAAAATCGGAGCATCGACAAACAAGATGACAGTCAGAAGAAAAGGAAGGCCGAAGACAGTAGAAAGCGGCTAATTCCAATTGTTGAAACAATTCGATTCTGTGGTAAGCAGAATATATCGTTACGTGAACATCATGACTCAGATCGAATCGAACTCTCTTGGCCTGTGGGAAACGATGGCAATTTTCGGAGTCTTTTAAAATATCTTGCTAATGCTGGAGACCATGTTCTTTCAGAACATTTAAAAACTAGAAATGCCATGTATACCAGTTAGACAGTCCAAAATGCTCTAATTCAGTCATATGCGCATCTCATTCAACATAAAATTGCGCAAAACATAAATAAAAGCCGATGAGACGACCGATGTGTTCCAGAAGGAACAATTTTTGTTGTGTGTGCGTTGCGTTTATATTGATACTTTCACCGTCAAAGATTTTGTGTGTTTTGTCTCAGTAAATGATTTGACGGGAATAAGTCTTCCAAAATTAATTGAAGAAAAAGTAACTGAACTTGGTTTGGATATGAATAGTATAATCTAAGAGGACAGGGGTATGACGGTGCCGCAGCAATGAGTGGTGAATTCAGGGGTGTTTAGAGAGTAATAAAGGGAAAATGTCACAAAGCTGTTTATAGTCACTGCTTTTTGCATTGCTTATATTTATGACTCACATAAGCTTCTAAAGTTCAAAATATTCGAAGTGCAATTGGAATAATATTAGAATGTTGTACATTTTTCCTTGTAAGTGCTAAGAGAACAAAAGTTTTTGAAGAAAAAATAAAAGAACTTATTCCTAAGAGTAGCAAGAAGAGATTAAAAAATTTGCGAAACTTGCTTGAGCCTACGAAATGAATAGTTTTTATTATTTAAAGAGATGATAAACCCGATAATAGCAACTTTAGAACGAATAAAATGTGAAGTTGGAGATTAGTCAAAAAAAGCTACCTTAATTCTAAACAATTTTATAGTGTATCTTTTATGGTTTCCTTTTTTGTTTTAAACAGACTATTAAGTTTAACATACAATCTTTCAAAACGATTGCAGACACACGTTATTGATTTTGTGAGGTCATATAATGAAGTGAATCTAGTTAAAACTAAACTTGAAGCCATCAGAGAAAATGCAACATTAGAATTCCAGCATATTTTTGAAAAATGTTTAAGCGCATCTGAATCTGAGCTGGGTATTGAAATTGCTGTATCAAGAATTAACAAATTCCAAAAATACAGACCCAACATTTCAACTTCTGACCAACAGATTTATTATCGCACATCCATTTTTATACCATTTTTTGATGATTTAATATTAGCATTAGGAGAGAGGTTTTTAAGTCAAAGAAATTATATCTTTCTTGCAATTTGTCATACCGAACAGGTGTAATGTGCATATGAGAAGATAAAAGATGTAACATTTTACAAAGAAGATCTCGAAAGCTCACTTGAGGATATAGTAAAAGCAGAATGGGATTATGGAAGTTGAAATGGCATCACAGCACAGATCGTCCAAAAACAGCAATAGACGAACTAGTTTCTTGATCGAAGTCACAATTTACAAATATTTACAACTTGTTGCAATACTGAAATTTTACAGTGTCTACTGTTCAGTAGAAAGAAGGTTTTCAACATTATGTTTTCTGAAAAACCTACTTGAGAATACTATTGGAGATGAAAGACTTACTGGACTTGCCCTCACTTACATACACGAAATATTGATGTAAACGAGATGTTATCTCGGACTGTTCACTTCATGCCTGCGATTTAAGTCTTGGGGTGATTTTAGAAAGTTATAAAAATTATTCCGCATTTTTTCCTTAGAAATTTAATATTTGGTCCTTCCACTATTATATATATATATATAATAATATATATTATAATATTAATATAAATATATATATATATATATATATATATTATATATATCTTTATATATATATATATTATATATATATATATATATATTATTATACATATAATATATAAGGTAGGGGCACGTTACATGAATTGTGTTAGCGTTACCGGTTACTCCGTTGACTTGAGAAAAAGGGGTGCGTTACCGTTACATCGTACATTAAAATTCTTTTGAAGCGTTACCGTACTCGTTACAATGTAACGCGTTACTAATTCGGTAGTTTCGGGCTTAATTAATAGTTTACAGGTTTGGTACATGATCATATACATATTTACTGTGAAGTAATGAAATTAGGATTAATAAGTTTTTTACTTTTATTTCAAAAATTGCAACTTACTTAGTGTCATTGACCATTAGAAATATAAAATTTTTAATTTTTTATCTATTTTAAGTTTCAATATGTAAAGTTATGCTTTAAAATAAATACATTTGGAATTTAATATATAAATATTATTCCATATTAAATTTTTATAATTTATTTATTAATAAACGTAGAAGATTATCTTAATTGTGCGTTTTGAACCCAAGCTAGCCGATCTTCTTTCAACATGGTTATTATTGGTATGTAAAGTTCTTAACAATAGTTCTTGTAAGCAATCAATAGTGATAGATTACTCATAATAAAAATTGGCAGTAAAAATGTATTGTAAGTTAGGTAATTATAATAATAATTATAAATAATAATAATAATTTTAATAATATAATAAATAATATATAATAATAATAATTTTTATAATAATAATAATAAAATATAATATATAATAATAAATAATAATCGATTTTTAGACATCGTAAAAGACTCATCTGAGCCGGCTGACAATAATTTCTGTAAAACCATATTGATATCTGCAATTGCAATTAAACAAGAAAGACATAAGGATTTATTTATAGAGTATCTTATAGAGAAATTATCTTTAAGAAGAATGACTCAACAATTATCGAATAGCTGGATCTCTTGGGAGAGGAATGCGACCGCAAAGCTGAATAATCCTGTCACAAGGGGCCGATGAGTAGTGGAGTATGAAGTGAGGTAAAAAAGTTTTTTTAAACACAGGGGCAACCTATTAAGTGCTCTAGGGGATCTGTCGTTATCCGAAAGGTATTTAAGCACTTTTATTTCTAGTTCATCTTTATTTAATGACGCGGGTGATGTAGATGACAAACTCTCGTATTCAAAAAAAGTCATCTGGACTGGTACCTCCAGCCAAATCCATTACTTTGTTATGCTCTTGAGATTTATTTGCTTGAACCTTATTTCTGACAGCCACGATTAGCATTTCCTGATACTTTTTCCTATTTTCGTCGGTATATATTCGGGGTTTATAGCGAGCCATTTGATTTTGTGGTTAGGATTAGAAATAGATGCCAGAACTGCAGTGTTGGCCGAGATATGCAACTAAGAAAACTACCCAAATCATTCTCGAAAACCTGGAAAGATAATGCGTGTAAGAAGAGGATGAAACCAGTGTCCAAGAAGAAAGAGACGTATTTAAGCGATAAATTTTTTTTCAATCAACTTTGCAAATGTTTGTAAAGTATTGTTTTATTATTTACAGATTTTATCACCCTGTAGCCTATCTAATGCAACAGCAATTGGTTGAAATACTAAAAATGTACTCTTCAAGAAATTCAATTTCAATGTCTCTGAAGCATGGGAGTGGCTGGATAAAAAATGGAAACAAAAGTTTAAGACTTAGAACTTACTAGTCATTAAAGAAGCCAATCACTTTTTTCCTCAAATAAAAACCTGTCTGTTAATTGAACTGGTGCTACCGTGTTTAACAAGTACCATTGAAAGGTCTTTTAAGCACTCTTTGAAGAGTAAAAATACTTGGCTAAGAAACACAATAAACGAAGACAGGCTTAATGGACTATGTAGGATGAGTATTCATAAAATATTAGTAAGTAAAAAATGAACGAATTGGAAACCAATGTAATTGCGGAATTCACTGAAAATCCAAGGCATCTAATGCTAGTTTAAGATTAAATATTAGTTACCACTCAGGACTCCATACTCGCCAACCCCATAATATTACTTTAACGTCTCTCAATAGGATACTTTTTTTTACTCACACTCGTAAACACATAAAATCTTTTTAATTAAAACTGTTGTAGATTTGTATTTTATTATTTATAACCGAAAATAACTTTTTTATATTTTAATATTTTTTATTAGCCTTTGAAGAAAAAATCTGGAGTTTAACCAACCCACGCCGTCTATTGATCAGTGTGAGCAGTAGGAACCGACCCCGGCCCAGCCCGGCCGCCGCCCCGGCCAAAAATCAGGAAAAACCGGGGTTTTCTAGGCCGGGGTTAACTGTAAATTTAAACACTAAATAATAGAACAAAACATAAAAAATATATATTTTAATCCATTACTCCTTTGTTATAAATTGATGCAAAATAATATAAAATATGTTAAATATAATTCAATTCTTTTGTAGTTTACTATGATTTCAAAATTAAAATTGAGGCCAAATTATAAATTTTTCCCGAGTTTTTAACAATAATAATAAAGATTCGAAATTTGATATATCAAACGAAATTCGGAAAAGGAATAAATATAATTGTTAAAATATTAATGTATTTATTTTATTTAAAGTAAATATCTTCAAGAAAATCAAAAATTTTCCGAAATTTCTTTTCAAAGTTCTTTATTAAAGGAAGTAAATTATATATATACTATATATATATATATATAATAATATATATAATATAGTATAGATATATATAATAATTATATATATATATATATATATATAATAATATATATTAATATATATATAGTATATATATGTATATATATATATATATATATACTTAGAGAAATTAGTAGTAAAATTTTTTGCGTTGTTATGCTTTACGTCATTGTCATTTTTATTACTAAATGTACACAAATTAGAAACATTGTTAAAGACACTTTTTTTAATGAAATAAATTTTAAAAGGGAAAGCTAATTTTCGTCCCGAGACACGCGAGACCTCTTCAGGCTAAGGGACTGGATTCCTTTCTTGATCTTCATCAGTTCAGTGTGTTTCAGTTGGTCTGCTAATTTCTTCATGGTGTTGTTTGAAATATTTTGATGTTTCCAGATATTCATTTTGTATAAAATCTATCTTAAACTTCACCGGGATGCTTATTGTAGTGTTACTATTATAAATGCAAAAGGAATTCCATGATTTTTGCGATGGTTCGTGTGATTGATATTTCTGATCATCTTATATTGTTGAATATTGATAGAGTGCCCTGTGTTACGCCTATGACTTGTTAAAAGCTGAAATTTATGCTGTCCTTGGTGGCAGGTCATCTTATGTGATTTTTCTTCTTTGGCAAAATCTAATTGGTTTCACCTATATATGTTTTATTTGCAAGTATTGCACGGGATGTGATATATAACAGCTTTGGGGGAGAATTTCTTTTCGTTTTGGGGGTTGAGAATGTTTTTTAAGGTGACCGTTATTTGATGGAATAGGGTAATATTTTTTGGTTATATTTGTTTTAACGATATAATGGTAATTGAGAATTGGTAAAAATTAGGTGTTGCTATTTTGGGGGAAGGTGCTATAGTACCTCTTTTTTGCTTGTTAAATGCTTTTGTGATGAAAAACCCAGGATAGTATAAAGTGTTTTGAAAGTATTGTGGATGTATTAAGTTTCTTGTGCTACAAGAGGGGGAGAATATACAAAAAGCACGGAGAAATAGAGATAACAGAAAACAGCTAATTTGTGTTTGGGGAATGATTAGATAGCCAATGTATAAATTTTGGTGCGAATGTTGGTTTTCTATATATAGTAAATTGCAAGTAATTGTAAGTCCATGTGATTAAGGTATCGAGGAAGGGGAATAGAGTTGTTGGAAGGCATTTCTATCGTATACTGACTGAAGGATGAATAGAGTTTAATATAGTAGGCCATCATTAGGGTTGGTGTTGTAAGGGAGGGAGACAAAAATGTCAAATCTACATATCTAATCCATAAACTATTGTTTAAAAAGGGTGGGGTAAAATTGGATAAAATTCTGTTAGTTCGCATAATATATGTTACTGAGTATGGGAGACAGTGGGGATCCATACTCAGGCCGAGAGTTTTTTTGTATATTTGCAATTAAAATGAATAGAAGTTATGTTGTATGAGAGATTAACTGAGCTGTTTTAATTATGAATGGAACCAATCTCTCATTACAACAGTACTCTTTCAATTTTAATGGCAAATATTACAAAAAACTATCGGCCTGAGTATGGGATCCCCACTGTCTCCCTATCTAATCATTCCCCAAATTCAAACGTAACAGAATTTATCATTTTTAACCCCACCTTTATTAAACAATAGTTTATGAATTAGATATGTAAATGACATTTTTGTCTCCCTCCCTCACAACACCAAACCTAATGAATGTCCAAAACTATATTAACTCTATTCATCCTTCGGTTCAGTATACGATAGAAATGCCTTCAAACACTCTATCCTTCTCCTCGTATACTAATCACATGGAATAACATTACTGGCAACTTAACTAATATTTAGAAAACCTAACATTCGCACCAAACTATATACATGGCTACTAATATTCACCAAACAAAATTAGCTGTTGTCATCTCTATTTCTCCGGGGCCTTTCGTATATGCTCTCCCCCTCTTCAGCACAAGAAACTAAATACATCCTCAATACAAACAAAATCACTTTACTATCCTGAGTTTTTCATAACAAAAGCATTTAACAAAGCCAAAAAAAGAGGTACTAAAGCACCTTTTCCCCGAAAAATAGCAACACTTCCTTTTTACCAATTCCTCAATTACCATTATATTCGTTAAACAAATATTACCAAAAAATATAACCCATGCAAAAATAACATCACCTAAAAAACATTCTCAAACCCTCCAAAACCGTAAAAGAAAAAATCCTCCCCTCCCCAAGCTGTATACATTCACATCCCCTCAATATCTTGCATAAA
>JABUQX010014876.1:15000-27500 GCA_015478945.1 Trachelipus rathkii
AGGAAACCCAAGTAAGAGGGAAAGCCTTAGAGAGCACTCAGAGCAGTGACGCGTGCCAAACCCTGTCAAAGGCCTTGGATATGTCAAGCACCACCACGCAGACTCCCATGATCCCTAAGGGAAGAAGACCATACATCAGTGAAATATGAAAGTTTGTCACCGGTTGATTTCGAACGTCGGATACTGGTGATTTGAAAGAAGGGAATGAGTTTCCAGTTGATCCAGGAAATGAGAGTTAAGAAGTAGTTTCAAAGATTTTAAATAGAATACAGGTGAGGAGCTATAGGGGATAGTTGGAAGGAATCAGAATTCCTACCCTTTTTCATGATCTGCTGGACATGAGGAAAGAAAATGAATAGGAAAAGTATAAGTATTAAGACAGAGATAGTGAAGTTTAACAAAACCAGGCATCAGCTCGGAAGCACACCTCCCTCAAAACCGGGGATGCCATCCGGGCACTAGCTTTCTGACAATTCATAAGAACTCAGGATCCATGGCACACGAAATCATGTGTAATACAGTAGAAGACATGGGAACCTGAGAGGAGAAGGAGTAGGAGGAGGGATGCCAGAAATCGTCCAGGGTAGAATTAGATGAAAAAAAGGAGGCCGAAGAGATTGGCCTATCAGAGGAGAGTAGCAAACAAACCAAAATTAGAGCGAAATAAGTGGAGGAAAAGGCAGATTTTACAAAAGTTGTTAGAAGATTTTTTGGCAAAGGGGCCAGAAATTTTTATCTTGGAGAACCAAGTAGGTTGACGCACTTTCTTTTAGTAAAGTGCCCTTTAGCCTGACGAATAATATCCTTGCAATACACCGGATATAATATATATATATATATATTATTATTAATATAATATATATATATATATAATATATATATATAATATATATATATATATATATATATATATATATATAGTGTAGTAATATATATATTAATATATGATATATATATATAATATATATATTAAATTTACAAACCGCTTCCCAGGAAGGGTCAAGTCCTGTCAAGCGGGGGGCCAGCTCTCCTTCCTGAATCTTCCTCTAATCTTTCAAAAACTCCATTCTTCCTAGCTCCCTGCGCATCGACGGCAATCCATGTCTTCTCAATGAGTGCTCCACCGAGTTTATCCCATCTCCTTCCTAGGCGTCCTTTGGTCTCGTTCCCTCCGGTCTCCACTCCCATCTCTTTTTGGCTACTCTCCCCTCTTCCATCCTCTCCAGGTGTCCCCACTACCACAATCTAGCTGCATCCATCTTATTCAATATAGCCATCACTCCAGCCTCCTCCCTTATTCTTTCATTTCAATGTCTGTCTCTTCTAGTCTTTTCCATTATAGCTCTCAAAACGTACATCTTCGCTGACTGTATTCTACTATCCTCTCTTGTTGTCGTACTCCATGTCTCTGCTCCATATAGTAAAATCGGTGTTAACACACCTTCAAATATCACCCTTTTCACCTCCACACTCATTTGTCTATCTTTCAGTATGGGATACACTGCTCTTACTGCTCCCCCATACTGAGCTATCCTACTTATGATCTCTTGTACATTTCCTCCCTCTCTTCCAAATACTCCACCCAAATATTTACATTTTTCCACCATCTTTATCTCAGTCCCCTCCACCTCTATTCTCAACTCTCTTCCTACTTCTTTTCTACTGACCACCATGATCTCCGTCTTTTCTGCGTTTATAGTCAAGCCGGCCTCTCTCAGCCTGTTGGCAAAACATATCACAACCTCTCTCAACCTGTCTCCCTCTTCGCTCAAGCACACCAGGTCTCCCGCTATGCAAAAATAACACCGTCCCAAAATCCGATTTATCTCTTCACTTTCTTTATTCACTAACATCCAAGAACCGATACAAACAAAAATTTGGGGTGACAACCACTTTCTTATTTAACCCCTGTTCTCACCTCGAACCATTCCTTATTCTTATATTCTGTTCTTACATTACATTTGCTATTCCTGTACAAAATCTCCAGAGCTCCTCTCAACTTTCTACCCACTGCATATTCTCTTCCAGCACTCTCCAAAGTCTCTCTCTAGGCACTGAATCGAAAACTTTCTGTTCAGATTATGAAAAGCTATATATGCTAAGTTGTTTGAATTCCCTATACCTTTCCAATAATTCTCAAAAGCAAACAAGAGATCGTCGTGTTTCTGTTCTGTCTATAGACCGTGCTGGTCTTCCCCCAGTCTGGACTCTACTATCTATTCTAACACTTTTCTCTAAAATTCTCTCAATGTTTTGCCAGATGGTTCAACAAAGAAATTCCTCTGTAGTTTTTGCAGTCATTTGTATCTCTTTTTTCCTTTTATATATTGCACTATAATTGACTTTTCCCCATCCTTCTGGTACTACACTCTGGTTCCAACACCTATAAAACAGTTTCAAAATTTCTTCTTACTCCTTCTCTCCCTCCTCTTTTATCGATTCTATGGGTATCCCATCTTCCCACGGTGCCTTACCGTTCTTCAACGCTTTCAGAGCCACCACTAATTCTTCCATAGTACTCCTCCCATCCTCATCTTTCCCTCGTCCCTCCACCATCTCTTCTCCTCTTCTCCCCTGTTCATTCACCTTTAGCTGTTCACTGAAGTACTCCGTCAATCTCCTGTTTGTGTCTATGATTTCACCAAAACCTCTTCCTGCTTATACTTGATGTTGCACACATTCCTCTTTGATCCTCTTATACGTTCTTGCCAATCTAAAATCTTCTTCCTTTCTGCCCTCCCATCTTTCATCCATTCCTTCCCGCTCTCCTTTGCCAAGGTCTCTCTTGTACGCTTTCTTTTCACTCGCTCTGCATCATTTCTTGCCTCAACATACTGAGCCCTTGTTTGTACGGTTTTATTTTTCAGCACCTTTTCATCAATACCGTTTCCTCTTTATTGCCCTTCTTCACTTCTTCAGTCCACCAACTTTTGTGTTTTTCTCTTTCCTCCTACCCATGCTTTTGCCTAAGAGTCTCTACTGCTAACCCTTTCATTTACGTTTCTTGTATCTCCCTCCACTTTCATACTCCTTCTAATTGTTCTAAGTCTTAATTTATTTTTCTAATATATTCCATTATTTTGTCACATTCCTTCAGTGATTCCACTTTAACTCACATTTCTCTTTTCTTTATTCTGCAGCTTTCTGCCTTCACCACCAGGCCGTCATCAACAATCTAGGATCGTGATCCATTGTACTCTAGGTATTACCTTTAACATTCCGTTTTTTTTATTATCCCTACTATCAGATGAATATTATATATCTATAAAGATCCTGATCGAATTCTCCCTGTCATATTATTCCATCTATACCTTGCGAACCTATGTGAGTCCCTTCGTTGAAAAAAAAAATCCAAATTTATGAAATCAATCCCCTCCTCAGACAGAAATCTATCAAGCATCTCTCCTTCAAAATTCCTTACCTCCTCTCCATACTGTCCTACCATTGTCCCCACCCCGTCTCTTCTCCTTTCCACTCGTGCATTGAAATTTCCAAATCAAACGAGTACAATCCTCCCTTTCTTCCGTCTCTACATTCCTCCTCCAACATTTCCCATGAACTGGTCTTTTTTCCTCTTCGGAGTGTTTCCTTGTTGCCGGCGAATATACCCTGATACGAAGTGGGTATTCTTTGCCTTGATTTTAAAAAGTGCATCTTAATTAACTCTTTCGTTATTTCCTCTATGTTTTCATGCATCCGGTTTTATTTTCGAATTTGTTCCACACCTCCTTCCTGGTTTTCCTGATTCCCTCCCTCTAAGGGGCTGTATAACAAACATAATCTTGATCGCCGTATCTTTTCCCTCTTTATCTCCTCTCATTCGGCATTTCTGCATTCCTCAATCACGTCCGATCCTCCTTTCCCTCACATCTCCAGGCCCCCTCTTTCCACATACGTCTGCAAACATTAGCCGTAGCGCATTCTATCTTAAAAACACTTATTCAAGTTCCTGGTCAAAAATCCTTTCCGGGGTCTGTTACCTAAAGGTCTGTCCTACATCCGAAATTATAATCTTGAGTGGTTATATATATATATATTATATATATATATATATATAATATATATATATATAATATATTATATATATTATATATATATATATATATATATATATATATATAATATTATTATAATATATATATATATATATATATATATATATATATATATTATAATTAAAATCTGGGAAAACTAAATTCGTTTCCATACAAATAAAAAAAAAAAATTGTTACATAGTGTAATATCCGTGTGTAGGATGTAACGAGTAACGGAAAAACACCGTTACAATTTTTAAAAAGGTAGCAGTTACCAGTTACAATCGTTACATTATTAAAATCGTATTGAAAAAGCGTTACAGTACTCGTTACAGACCGAAACTGACCGAAAGTAACGCGTTAAATGTAACGGCGTTACAGGCCCACCTCTGTATATATATATATATACCTATATATATATTATGTATAATATATATATATATATATATATATATATAATATATATATATATATATATATATAATAAATAAAACGATTTTGTTGGCCTCCACCGAAAAAATCCTGGATACCGCCACTGTATATATATAATATATATATATATATATATATATAATATATATATATATATATATATATTATATATTATGATATTAATATATTATACGTAATATATATATATATATACGTATTATATAACGTTAGTATATATTATATATATATATATATATATATATATTATATATATAATATATAATATATTATATATATATATATATATATATATATATATATATATATATATATAGTATATATAATATATATATATATATTTCAGCAATCAGTGCGCACTCAGTGACTGTAAGTAAAAACATAGCCTATACAGGACATTTCAGAAATATGTCTTGCGGTTCAGAATGTTCAAAAAATGGTTTTTGAAGGAAGATAAAGACTTCTCGAATACGAAAGGAAGTAAAAAAGAGAAATGAAGAGAATTCGGCAAGAAATTGATATTTAATTAATAGCAATGATAAAATTTTATACTTTTTATTTTTTTTTTTCATATTTATTTATTTTTTTTTTACTTAATTTATAATTGAGAAAAAAAAAATGTAAACTAGCCAAGGTAACGACAATGTCAATAAAGCGTCATTAACTTACTTGAATTTGAATTTGAATTTGAATTCGAATTTTTTTTCTTTCTTTTCTCTTTTCTTTTTTTATTATTTAGAAAAATAGGTTTCATTTTTAAATTTAAATTTTGATACAATTAGTTATTTATATCCCGATGATGCAACCCGACAGTGACCACTACAGTGATACACCCCAGAATGATAATAAAACACACAGCTCGCTAAAAGGACAAAAAAGCTAGTAAAAAAGAACAGAAGGGTGAAAAATTAAATTAACTTTAAGCCTTGATTACAATAAGGATCCTAAAGATAAAGAAAAACTTAAACAAACATGCCAAAAAAAAAATAATTTTAAATTTTTTTATGCAATTTTCGTTACCAATAAAATAATTAATGAAAGTTTTAGATAGTATAAGAATAAATGAAATAGAATCTGGAGCATATTTATTAACTTTTGCGTGACAAAAGAAATTAAAATTTATCAATCTAAAAACAAATAAAACTATAATTTAAGCATGTATAAACGAATAAACCTGAACATATTGTATAACTATAAGCACCACTGTTATGTCATATTGCAGTAACAATAACATTATACATAAAAAAAAAGTAAAAAAATTCCATGTTAGCATAAATTAAAGTTCGTTAAAAATATAACTAACAAAACTTTTTTTTTTAAATTTTAGTTAACAATAATCTTTAAGTGGGACAGCAGGAATTTGAGGAAGCATAGAGTAACCCTTATTTTTAGTTAACGTCATGATTGACTTTATTTAGCATAGCAAGTGAATTAAAATTATCTGGTATTTATTTATAGCTGGTGATAATAATGAGTCTTACCTAAGAATGAAGAATACTACAGCTATATTCGAGGATTGTAGTTAAACTGATACACTGAATTTTAATTTCAATTCATATCAAGTCAAATAAATAGTATGAGTCATTTAAGACAAATACTAGATTGTGTTCGATCGATATTTTAAATCTCTTCTAAATTTAATTAGTCGTATTTTAAGCTGAGACGTCAGGTATCATTTACTAAGATCGAACACAATCTAGTATTTGTCTTAAGTGACTCATGCTATTTAATCTTCTAACTAGTCAGTCATATTTTCTCTTACTTGAAGAATAATTATAATTGAGATGTTTCCAAATCCACCTATTAAGGATATATTCAAAGAGCTCTAGGAACAAAAGAAGCAAGAAGATGAGGTTTCCTACGTTGGGAGATTTCAGGATTAATTATGACTTTCTTTCCATGAGATAACTGATAAGGAAGGAGATAATGTACCTGAAGAGAGAATGAAGAATCCACTTGAGAAATGAAGACCCTGAAGGTGCGGATGATGATTGGAAAATTTTTTAAACATCGATTGAAATTGTTTAAATATGGATTTGGGTAAGGCTCTTCAAATTTCTTTTAAATCTGATTGCCGCGAAGGTGAACACGGGAAAATGTTTACATAATTTTGGTATACATGGATGGAGAGCCTACAGTTTCTATACGATGAATATTCTTAGATTTATGCGCATTGATCTATAAATAATTAGGCAAAGTAACGGAACAAAATCCTTTAAAAGATAGATGATAATAGGATGATTAAAAAATGTACTACAAAAAATTAGAGATGCGATCGAATCATTAAGAATTCGAATATAAGTCTTAACTATCTTAATAAAATTCAAAAGTTAACGGTCACAATTCAAAACTAAATTAAAATAGTACAAAAAAATTTTATGTCAGGGACAGAAGTTGATTTATATGCTAAAAAATTTCACTAAAATTTAAGACGATTATTGGAAAGAGATAAAAAAAATATTGCAGTGGATTTGCTATAATAATTTCTGATGAAGGCCTGAAAAGAATGTTCTAGAATGAACCAAAGTCATAAATAGCTACGGGGGTCAACAAATGATATATCTGGTAATAACAATGAGTCTTGTCTCATAATGAACAATATTTCAACTATTTTAGGAAAGTGTACTTTAAAATGGTACACTAGATTTTAATTTGAATAAAACGCTATATTTATAGTAGTTTAAAACTCTTCGTGAAACATTAGATTGAAAATGGCATGTTACACACGAGCACCTATACTGTTTCATGGCTTGGGTAAGACTGTCATTATGGCTAAGACTGCGGTATAATTTTAACGAAATAGATTACGGCAACAAGAATCCTCGCCTCAATTAACTTGAACAAGTGCTTCGAGTGTTTATAATTTTAGAATGTCTGAAAACTATAAGCAAATACGTAGATGACTCGTTTAAGTTAAAAGCCTATACTCATGACATTGTGTACTCGTTTTCAAAAACCTAAATGACCATGCAGTTTTTTAAAGAGCTTGCTAACATTGGCTAATGTATCACT
Organism: Trachelipus rathkii; assembly: GCA_015478945.1. Taxonomy (NCBI): domain Eukaryota; kingdom Metazoa; phylum Arthropoda; class Malacostraca; order Isopoda; family Trachelipodidae; genus Trachelipus; species Trachelipus rathkii. Next base: position 22,497 of record JABUQX010014876.1, read on the forward strand.
CTTGCACTAGAGCTACATGAAAATAATCCATAATAATGGCGTGTGAAATTGTCATTGCTTGAAGCAAATTATGTCGGGTTTCATTTAACCAAATCGCAAATGCGGGCTAGTTGTTTAATGGTGGTAACTGAAACCCCGATGTGTGTTAAAAGTTTATTGAGATTTTAATTTTATATAAACTGGAAATTTAATTACAGCAGTTAAAGTAATATTATATCTCTGAACAATGGGATATATGGCTAACATTTTATTTATATCTCATTGTGTTAACACGTATTTATCATTTGCTTCTCTATCATTGTTTTGTTTAGATTAACCTCAGATTTCTTGTGTTATTATAAAAATTCCGTTTACAATGTCACAAAGTCGCCCAACATTTCATGGTAGTTGATGCGGCACATGTTAATTTAAATAGCACCAGGGTTGTTAGAGTAATAAAATTGATACACTGGAATATGTAAAAGAAGGATATGGACAGAGATGCGACCTATTTTTTTTTTAAAAAACGAACTAATACAACGACTCAATCCTATTGTTAGAAGAGAAGCTTAGAATTTACACCAATTAAATTTTATCGTTATAATTATTATAAATTATTATAATCATAATAATGAGTTTAGTCAATTATTATATAATTATCTTTATTATTATTTATATTTTATTATTTATTTATTTTAATTTTTATTATCTAATTAATTAATTCTCTAAATAAATAATTACCAACACTATTACTCATAATTTCATTCAACCACTTTATATTATATATACTATAAAACAAATCTTCTCAAAGTCATTGTTGGAGTTATAATCTATCTATAAGATATTAATTAATATATTACCTATTTATTAGTAATGGGACGATATTTTATATTATTTGAATATGTAATTATTTATTATTCATTATATTATTTATTATTGTCATAATAAAGTATATATATTAATATGATTATTTCTTAATTGAATAGTGTAATTATGAAGAGTAATTTGAGGAGTTGGTAGTTGCAAATTATGAATTGTAGGTGAGTAATTTAATTATTGTTATGAAAGATACAGACCACTTGAGAATATTATTTTATATAATTATTATTAAATATATAATATAATATACTAATTATTGATTATTATTTGTTATCTATTATTATTAGTTATCTATTCATGTATTATATATTAAATGTGAGTTATTATTATATTAGACTATTTGTCTTTTATTAATTTTAATATAATCTATTTATTATTATTATTAATTATTATTATTTTATTATATATTATTATTATTATTAGTTATTGATAATATATATTAATTTATTTATTATTATTATTTTTATGTATATTAATTATAGATTTAGTATTGCTTTTAAAAACTATTATTTAATTATTAATCATTATATCATGTTCACATTATACAAAATAAAAATGAACCAAAATCTGTGTAATATTATTATTATTATTATAGTATAATTATTATCTAAATCATAATGAAAATATTATTCATGTTAAGTAAATCATAGTATGCATTTATTAATTAGTTACTAGATTATAGTATATTGATGATTAGTGAGCTTAGTTATGTATAGTTATATATTTCTATTTAATTATTATTATTATTATTATTTAGAGTTATATATTTTGTATGTAATAGTTGATTTAATAATTATGGATATATAATGTAATACTAATTAATTATTTATTTAATTTATTATTGTGAAGTTAGTTCTATATATATATCTATATTAATGATTATTTGATTTATTATTTCATTTTATATATATTGTAATTATTATAATATGTAATTATTATTAGATTCTCATTATTATTAGTGGGATTATTATTACTATTTATTGGTTCACTTGAGATTATGTGCGTTTAGTTCTCACATAGTAGTAAGTAGGGGTGGGTGTAAAGTAGTAGTAGGTGTGAGTGTGAGTTATTTGTCGTGATTAGTCTCATACTATAATATATTTAGTTCTCGATTCTGTTTGAATGTAGAATGTATCATAAAATGGCATATAATTATTATCTTGTACTGTGCATTATTGTTGAATTTGGGCAGAGTTATTCACTTATTTCTAGTATTTTTCAATTTGATTGATTCGTTATCTAAATAGTATTAGATTCTCAACATGGTATGACCTTGAGTCTCTATTACTTATATTTGAATTCATGTGAGAAATATTTATAAATTTATCCTTATTATATATTTTAAGATTATTATTATATGTTTATAATATTATTTATTTATTATTATATTATATTATTTAATTATTAAGTGATCTTAAAGGATTGTTATGTAAGTTTAGTTGTTAGAGGATGTAATGAATACATAGTAATTGACATGCTACAGGTATATGATGGTGATGTGAGGTGTTTTAATTGACTAATGTTATATTAAATGTATTATTATAAGTTTTATGTATTGTGATTAATTTGTTGTTATATGTTATACTTAAAATCAATTATTATTAACATTATAGATTATTTTATAATAATTATTGTATTTATTGTCTATTTATATATATGTATTGAATAATTAATTTATTATTATGTTTATTTAATTATTTATTTCGATTATAATTTATTTAATTTACACTAAACTATAGACTGTCAAAATATCGTAGTAAAGTATTGTGGAGATACTAGTAGTTTATGTTATGTGAGGTGATAGTAATTCATTTAGTGCTCATTTTAGTGATATATTATTAGCATATAAGTCTCTTATATTGTATATTATACTATTTTTGATTTTATCATTCCTCAGATTCGAATTTAGGTTGTTATTTATATTAAGATAACTTTGATTTTGATTTATGTTTATTATGTAGTTTTTTTGTATTATTATTATTTATGAGTTTGTTGGTTATTTTTCATTGAGTTACAGGGTCTGATAGTTTTATTTTTGTATGTGCATTGAGTGTGATTTATTATTATTGATTCAATTATTTGGATATCTTGTTAATACTTAGGAAAGAGAGGGGAACTTTGTTATTATGTTATTTTTTAAATAAAATTGTTAGCACATTAATCTTTACAATATAGTGTAAATGTTCGTGATTATTAGGGTAGAAGTTATAGAGTAAATCGAAAGTATAAATGTATGTTATATATAATTTTTTTAACATCAATCATTTAAATTAATTAAAATAAAAGTTTGCTTTTCAGGTTTAAATATATAATATTTAAATAACTACGATAGAAAATATTCCAATATAGATATTTGAGACCGATTTCACACAACTAGAAAGGTAATAAATTTTATGGATAACAATTATATTAATCACAATTTAATTAGTACCTCCCTTGAAATTGTAAAAACATATCATAAAACCTTTTTAAGGTAACATTTTTATGCCATCTTTTCGGCTAACTCATAACTTAATGGTAATTTGCCCAATGTTTTGAATAAGTATCTTTTGCAATATGGAATTGAAGAATATGAATTATTAATTTTATATATAGTATTTATTGATTATTATTATATTGAGTTTATATTGAATGCTTTCATATTTGAATCACTCACTATATATATTATTCTGTGATAATATAATTGAACTATTATATATTAAAGTTGTTTCTTCATTATTCTTTTTTATTTTATAATATACAGTTTTTACCACTAGATTTAAATTATTATATTTATGATTGATTATTATATATTTATTAGTTATTATCCCTAATCCCTATGCAAAAAAAACAGACCAATAGCTATCACTGAGCATACATTAGTAAAAACGACTGAAAGAAATTCGAGAATCTAATTAACAGATAAATTGTTTATTTCTAAACAACAATTCTCAGGATTATTCAAATTATCTGGAGTTTCGAAAAAGAAAGTTCAACTGCGACGCCTCCAAGTAACTATATTGCTTAAGACATGAAAAACTATTACTGCATAAATAACGGTAGGAGAAGCTTTAATGTAAAAGGACATCCTCCACTTATTGATTATGATTTCACAGAAGCTAATTTGAATGATTGATCAATGACATACTACTAGGTAAAATGAACAAAATAGGATGGGAGACCAGATTTACAGAGTGGTTATAAAAGAGCTCATATTAGAAAGGAGAGATCTAAGATATTGTAATGACTAAGTGATAACAAATTCATTTACAACTATCCAAACATACAAGCTCGGTCGTACCACCAGGGGTCAATGTCTTGATCCGTTTCTATTGATACTCTAGTATTACAAATTATGATACTCTGTGTTCAAGCCATCTCATGATGCTATTATTTCAGGACTCATTTAGCAGACAAAACCTCTAGTCATTAATTAAAAATGAAAAAGAGTCAAAGAGTAAGAACATAAATCTCCCATTATAACTAGATAAGACAAAATAAATACAAAAATTAACGAAAATTGAGCAATAGATGCTTTAAGTAAGGCCAATAATTAATACTAAACAAACATCTTAGATTTATTCTTAAGGCAACAAAAAGAAAACTCTTACGATTATAATAATAGTATAATTAAAATATGCTTATCAAATGTAGAAAATGCATAGGGCTACATAATGCTAAATATAACTGAACATAACAATTGAATGAAGCAAGGCAATATCAATTTATAACGGTATATGCATATTAAATCTAAAAATGTTAGCTAGCTGCATCGAGGCTACTTAATCATGTGGACAGTATCTATTACATATTAAAAAGAAATCGACTTGAGACCTCTTTCCTTTATTATTTAGTATTAGGAAAATATGAGCCAGTAAGAGTGATCCACATGCACTCTTATCTATATCTCATACATTTAGAGTGCGATCTGTACTATTCATAAACGGTGATAAGTAAGTAATTATACACCAATGATAAATCAGCACCATCTGTTAAATATTGATATCCAGTTCCCTAACCAATACGACAGTATCATGATGATTCGCCGTTCACGTGCAATACATGAGACTGTCTAGATAGTTACGCATATTTAACGAATCCAATATTTCAACGAGAAATAGCTAAAGTAAGTACTGTCTGTTCATATTTAAATATAAAGAGCATATC
>JABUQX010014876.1:35000-38240 GCA_015478945.1 Trachelipus rathkii
CAAATTAAGGATGGAGATTTGTTCTTGGCTATCAGAATGAAATAAAATATACTTGAAGTTATCGCTAGGATGAAAAAATATGGATTCTGATTTGTTATGATTTTCATTAGAAAAGTAAAACATATAATTTTTTATTTATTATTATGCCTACCTTTTCTTCTGTGTATCATTCCATAATCTCAAACACTCATATTAATAAATACAATGATATATATACAAAAAAATGAGTTAATATAACACGCATAATGTTATTAAGTTTATAATATATACATGTAAGGTTTCAGTGGAGTAAGTTCGAATTACTAAGCGCTTCTGCTACCCCTCGAGCTGCGACCAATTTCATTGGAGTTTCCCCTATATATATACCGTACATACTATACAATACTTTAATAGAATAAGTAAACTAATATAAAAAACCTATATATATTTATATCTATATTATATTTATAAAAGTAATTAATATATATATATACTATATATATATATACCTATGCTAATACTAATAAGTTATATATATTATCATTAATACCAATGATACATATTAATATATTTCAGCAAGCAATTTCATCGATGAATAAAATAAAAATTATTTTATTTCTAATTTATTAACAAAATGGTTACATATTTAGTTTCATCTTAGATCTGGGCCAGCGTCGCTCACATACCACCTTCCATTTTCTGCATAGTCACGAAGCAGAGTACTAAATATCGTTTTTTTTATTAGGCCTGGTATGCCGAGCAAACCCGACTCACTGACCATTCTTTGTGGTTTACCCTTAGGGTATCTTTTAGTTACAAAAAATCGACATTTGGCAACTTCTTCTCACCTCGGTGCGCTAGAGCTCCTTCGTTCTTCTCAAAAACGATCATTATCATACGGTTTTTTCCAACATTTTTAACGATTTTAAATTTTTCAAAAAAGTCGTTATTATTTTCTTCTTTTTTTTTAATTTCATCGATAAAACTGTCTTTTCAAATTATAAAATGTTATTCTATTTAACAACTGTTTGTAATCTTTGGTTACCATGCTGAATGCTTTCGGGATGCGACTCATATATACTATATATATTATATTATTATAGTTATATAATTAATCAACTAGATATCATATATATATATATATATATATAAATATATATATATTTATATATTAATCTATATATATAATAATACTGGAAATTAATCAATAATATATAATTATCTATATATTAAATTATATATATATATATTTCCTGTTTCATTAGAGTTATTTGATATATATCTGCTAGATTTAAAGTTTTTTAAAAAAAAAAATTCTCTCGTTAAGACGAAAATCAAAATTGAAATACGACAAAGTACAAATTACCGGACGAGAGAAAGTGAGTAGGAGAGAGAGAGAATGAGAGTGAGAGAGAGAGAGGGAGAGAGAGATGAGTACGAGCAGAGAGAGAGAGGAGAGAGAGAGAGAGAGAGAGAGAGAGAGAGCGCATATATGTGTTAGGAAAGATGAATCGCCTTTTGGTTTGCATAGTAAATTATGGCTCTTGTCCATTGTCTGCTTCCAATTAAGCTTAAGTCATTTTTTTTATACTTGCGTTTTGAACAAAATGACATGTGAAAGAAGCATTTTTTTATTTTTTTAAACGGTGCAAATTAAGGTTATGTTAGGTTACGTTACTTTACATAGATTTAAACTTTTTTTTTTCTTTTAAATATTTTTAAAGGTGTGAAGCTCTTTTATTACTATAGTTTAAATTTTAAATCTACACAATTTTCTTTTTCTTTTTTGAAACGTGTTCGAATCCATGTAAGCGATATGTATATGGATGTGGAGGCAGATAACAGACATGATCCTAAACTATTTACATAAGTTCTCTGATGTTCAAATTTAAAAAGACACTGTTCTATCTTTAAAGACCAAAGTTACTCGTAAAATAATGTCTGTAATTTATTAATAAATGATTTAATTATTTCATTTTTGTGATTTGAACTAATATTATTATAAAAAAAAAAAATGTCATTGGGTTCCGAAACCAAAGAATGCCAAATAATTTACCTTTTTGCGATGAAATTTAATATACACAACGTATATTCACATTTTCATAAATATAATAACAATTTTCAGTCTTTTTTTTTTTTTTTTCTTTTTTTTTTTTTTTTTTTTTTTCTTTTTTCAAGCAATAAATTTTATGGCAATGTCAACGGGAAATACGATTCTTGTCAAAAAAAAAATAAAAAATAAAAAAATACCTTATATGAAGAATATTTAATTTCAAAGTCAGTTTAAAATAACATAAAATATTTTATAAATTTATAGTCATTAGTTGATGAAGAATGGCGAAGCTATAAAAGATATAAGATATTTTCATTTGCTTGAAGTGTTACCATAACAGCAGAACCTAGTAAAGTATACATAATAATAATATACAGTTTCTTATTAATTATAATAATCAGTGGCGGCTCGTCCATAGGCACTGCGGAACTGCAGCCCCCCAAAAAAAAATTTCAGAAAATAAGCCCACGCTACAACAGTATTTGTTATTTCCTTGTAACTCTCTCTCTCTCTCTCTCTCTCTCGTCTCTCCTCTCTCTTCTCTCTCTCTCCTCTCGTTCTCTCTCTCTCTCCTCTCTTCTCTCTCTCCTCTCTCTCTCTTTATATATATATATATATATATAAATCTTATATATTATTGAATTCAGAGTAATATATTTCATCGATTTAAAAAATATATACCGTATGAAAATATTATATATATGATATATATATATATATAATTTAATATAAATATATACAGGATATATTATATTAATTATTCTTTTGAAAACATATCCATAGAAAATACAGTTGGGAACTTCAAAATTCTTGTTCCGGCAAAATCAGCTCCATACCGTAATATTTTTACTGTTATGTAATCCGAAACCGGAGAATGTGTCACGTGATTCGTAGCTTATAAAGGTAGCTGGAACAAAAAGTGAATTTGTTCTTGCCTGATAATTTTTTTTCTTTTTGAAACTTCACATTTTTCCTCTTTAAGTTTCGATCATTTTGGTCATTTAACTGATGGTTTTTCAAAACATTTCATTCGCAATAATGTAAGTTATATATTATAATATATATATATATATATATATAATTATATATGTATTATATATACTATATATTATAATATATATATATATATATATATTTATATATATATATATTATTATATATATATATATATATTATCTATGTATGGTCAGCCTCTCAGAAGAGCCACA
>JABUQX010014877.1:0-5000 GCA_015478945.1 Trachelipus rathkii
CCGAGGATGGGCGACTTTTCTGACCTAGTTATCTTTAAGGAATAACCCTTTTAATCTACCCAGACAGACTTCATGTGATATACCTTATATCAGCTCATCTCACACAAATCTGCAGCATTCTAGCATAGTCCGTCGACTATACTACTCAGCTACTCATTATATAACCTGTCAGCTACCTTGCTACATGTAACTGATGCTGCTCGTACCATCTCGTCTTTTCAACTACTCCTAATACAACCAGACAACAAACTCACATTCTATAGTTGTGATGTGTTTATAACTACTACGTAGAATCGTACTGTGATTATATTTTCAAAATACAAAAATACATCAAACAATAAATATGCTAAGTTCTTCATTGCTGTTGTTTCTTTGCTCATCTGTTGATCCTCAATAGATGTCGTCTGCTTGTTTGTGTGTCTGTGTCTGTTGTTCGTCTGTGTTGCTTGTCTGTTCGTTGCTTCGATGTATTCTGGCCATCTACTTGCTTCGTAGCTTTTCATCTCCTTGTATCTCACTTGTTAATTGTACTTTTATCTTCTTCTTCCTTTAACATTCTTCTAATTCTTTTAAAAATCTATTTTTCTTTTTGATTTGAACCCCAATCTCTTCTTTCCTTATTTTCAAATAACAGAACATATATATCATACTTGCAAAACTAAAACATCACAAAAAATAAGTCACCTAACATCTGGTTTTTACCGATAATCCGTTCATGCTTTACCAAGCATCGCTTATAAACCATGAGTTTACCTGTCTCATAATCAGTGTCTATTTTGCATTTCTCGACTTTGTATCTGTTGCTCAACTTGTATGATGTATCGTACTCGTTATGATGTATGTATCGTATGCTATGCTATGTCTGTATGTATGTTGTCAATCGTACTGTATGTCATGTCATGATGCTATGTATCGTTCGTACTGTCACTGTCTGAATGTATGTTACTGCTATGTATGCTCTGTATGTCATGTATGTATGGGGCCAAGCTGGTTCCGTAATACCACCCCCTTGATATTTTAATCGATAATACATCCATCCGATTATTTTTTATTACTAATCAAACAATTTAAACTGTCGCATTTTTTTCATCAATTTCTTCGCATACACAATCGTGCAATGTCCACTTTACATCTTTTTCTATTTTTGTTTTAACATCACGCTACTTCCTTTCAAACAATTTTAATTTCTAATCAAAATAAAAGTATACCATTTCAACTTACATTTATTAAATAAAAACATAAGATTAAAATAAAGTCTCATATATTTGAATGACTGGCAGAGAAGATGTTAGTGGTGGGCGCAGGCTGGGGTTCTCTATTGACTTTGCTAACGTCCGTGGCCTAAGCTAAGACAGACTCTGTGGAATTCACCTCTCTAACTCTCAACCTAACATTTTGTTACTGTCTGAGACCCAGCTAGCCAGGATTCTTTTTCAAATAAACTTTATATCTCCAACTATAACCTTTTCTATAATTTTAGACTAAATGGTGGAGTCTGGGCCTATATAAACATTAACATCCTGTAACACGTCTTGAGAAACTTGAATCTCCTAATTTCGATGTTCTAAGTGGCTTTAAAAATCTTTCTCCCTACTACTACCATTAGCTTGTGTTTCTGCTACTGCTCCCCTAAACGGAACAGATTTTTCACCCTCCTTATTGAATACTTAGCTACTTACTCTCATGAGACTGTTTACTTCTTCCCATCCAAATGCTGAAATCCTCTATTTAGGTGATTCAGAACGTAGGCACCACACTGAGTGGTCGGGCTCCTCTCATACTGATGCAGGAGCGGAGGAGGCCAAAAACATTCAGTAATTCTAAACGATCTGGAACAGTTAATTAAAGAACCTGACACATATACCAAGATCGTCCTAACAATTTCTTGAACACGCTCTTGATTTATGTTTCATCCACAATCCTTCTGCGATATCAAATACACCATTTTCCCTCCTATTGGTAACTCTGACCAAAATTCTTGTAGCTCTTAATTTCAAAACTTTTTCTCCAGCAGCTCCACCATGCCAAACGTACCTTCTGGCACTTTAATCGGGCCGCTTTAATTTGGGGGGCGTTGCGTCGTTTCTTTCAAAATTATACTTGGAGTGAATCTTGCTTTTGACTCGGAAGGATCTTCACTCACGCTGCTGAAAGGTTAAGGGGCCTGTATCGCGAGGGAATGAGCGGGTTTCATTTCCATCTTCAACTAAATCCTTTCTCTCACCACAAAATCCATGGTCTCGATGGGGAATGTTCTCCGCCGTCCATTCAGGAGAGAGAACATCTGCCTATCGGGCATGGAAACAACTCTCGTTCTCTCCTATCACTCTTACTAATTTCATTCTGCTCGGAATCGTTGCAGGGCTTTTATTCGACCAGGCCTAAGCGCGGCTTTCACCAAAAGAAAAGTGCGCAATCTACTTTCGGCTCTCGCTACTGATAAAAATTTCTGGCCTCTTGCCAAAAACATCTCTCAACAACTTACTGTAGATTTGATTTTCCTCCTATAATTTGCACTGATTTTTATGTAGCTAACTCTCCTGTTGCAAAGAGTCCCCCATACTTGAATAGGCTAATCTCTTCGACATCATTTTCTCTAACTAATTCTACCCTGGACGATCCGGCATCCCCTTCCCTCCTGCTTCTTCTCTCTCTAGGTTTCGCTACGCCTCTTCCCGTATTACGCATGATCGGTGCATGGGATCTGAAGCATTCTATGAAATCAGGAGAGGCTTACGTGGCTCCGGATGGGCATTCCCTCCCCGTTTTTGAGGCGAGTGTGCTTCCCGAGCTGGCCTCCTGCTCCTCGTTCAAACTCTACTCTCTATGTCTTAATACTCAGCACTTTTCTTAAGTCTTGGAAACACACTGTTTCTAACTGATCCCAAAATAAGGACAGCCACTCAGATGTTCTAACTTATTATCCTAACATAACTTTAATTTATTTTCTTCCAAAATCTTTGAAACTCTTCATTTTTTTTTTTTTTAACTCTCATTTCAACACTGGATCATCTGGAGTTTCATTCCTTTCTTTCAGATCACCAGTATGGATTTCGACGTCTCGAGGTCACTGGTGACATACTATCCTATCTAACTGAATTTATGGTCTTCTCCCCTTAGGGACTATGGGGAGTCTTGGGTGGTGGCGCTTCGACAATCAAAGGCTTTTTGATCCGAGTATGGCATGCGTCGCTACTCTCTTAAGCTCCCTTCCTTTGGGTTTCCTCTTCTCTTGCTTACTCTTGTCAAGTTTTCTTTCCTGATCGCTCATACTCAGCACTCGTTGCATGGCCGCGCCTTCTTCCTCCTTTTCCTGTTAATTGTGGTGTTTCCCCATAGGTTCTGTTTTATCTCCAACTTTATTCTCACTTTTCATCAACGACCTCCTCAGCTGTACTTCTCTGTTCACTTTTATGCCGACGACTCAACTCCTCCATTCTTCCACTCGTTTCAAATCTGCTCCCTCTTTGCACTTCTAGGATTGCCTCTCGTCTTCAGCTTTTCGATTCTATTCTTTGCCGGACTGGATGGGATTTCCCGGTGGGGCCACCGCAACCTTGTGAAATTCAAGCTCTTTGGAAAAACATCAACTTCTTTACATCCCCCCTCCAAAAACACCGTCCTAACTTTCCTAAATTTTTTCGCGGTTCTACAACGTCTCACATGGGACCAACACTAAACATTCTTGTCCTGAACACTTAAACACAAAATTGTCTTAATAACCCCTCATATCACAAACTGGTCTGCTACGCGTGGCCCATCACAAAGCTGGCGAGTCTTCTGTTCAGGTTGCCGTGCGCCCATTTCTTTTCTCTCTGCAACCCAGCTACTTCCAGTTATATAAGGGCTTATTCGCCTTCGCTTGGAGTCACTGTCTCACATCTGGGGGGGGCCTCCGGCCTCCACCTCTTTGCATAGGTTTGAGTCTAAAGCTCAGAGGACTTATAAACTGTCCCCCTACCTTTCAAACTCTCTTCGACCTCTATCTCCTGCGACGAGACGTTGGCGCCTCATCTCTTTTCTTTAGGTACACGATACGGTAGATGCTCAGCGGGGAGTTGGCCCGCTCGCATTTCCACTCCAGTTGCGTCGCCTCGTAATAAAAAGGGGGTGCCCATGCTCTCACGCATGAATTTTTGCGTGAGCATACGAAAACATCCCAGACTCGTTCGTTGTCGGTCCTCCTTCTTCCAGCCACTTCCTGCTCCCTATGGAACTCCTTGCCATCTTCTGTTTCTCCAACTGTATTTAATCTTCCTCTCTTTAAAACCCACGTCTGCGCTCACCTAAGAGATTTGCGTTTGGCTGGGCGGGTTTTCATGTATTTTATTTTCTGCCCTCTTGAAAAGGGCCAGCCCGTGAGTGGTGGTAATCTGTATGAAAAAAAAAAAAAAAAGGATGTAAAAAAAAAAAAACAATATTAAAATAAAGAAACATATATATTTATTTTGGTGGCTGAAATTTAACAATATCACAAAGAATTTGTTCAAATAAATCTTCATCTTTGTTTTGTTTCCTCCACATGATTTCAAACAAATAGCTACCAAGTAAATTTCTAGCTATTCCACATTCCTTTTTATTGCGTTGTTTCGCCTGAAACCATAATGATTCAATCTTCTGTGTTTGAGCTCTATTCCCAGGGTTGACAAAGTTTGTAGAATGGGTTAACAGGGATATGTCGTATTTCATTTTTGGAATTTGTCGATATCCTTATAGTGCAGGCCCACGGTCAGAATCATTATTAATGTTTAATGCCTTCGATATGCTTCTCATTTCTTTTAGTAAAAGTCTGTTGAATTTTTTTTCTAGATCTTCAGTTTAGGTTCTCAAACTTTTGCTGAGTTACATTAAAAATTATTAAAAAAAACGATAATTTGTATCAACTCAATAAAAAGATAATATTATTATAGATTAGAATATCAAAGGGGGGTTATTACGAACCAGGCCCTATGTATGTATGTATGTATGTATGTATGTATGTATGTATGTATGTAATGTCC
>JABUQX010014877.1:32500-37500 GCA_015478945.1 Trachelipus rathkii
CAAGTTTCCGAGCTCAAAATATTAGTCCCTTTTTAAACTATCTTACTCTTATATTATATATGTATTTTTTCCACTTAGAGTAAATATTTTTATAGATCATATCGTCAGTTACTTATTACATCATTTCTTACGTAAGCAAAAAGGAAGAAATCATGAATACTATCAGATAAAATAATTACCAGCGTCAATCAAAATGCTTTCATAATAGAAAGTCCATAAATGAAAGAGTAAAAAATACAAATACAAAATTATTATATTCAAACACACAGACTACATATAATACATCCTCAATGGAACCTCTAGTCATATAATCCAGTATACAATATAAACATCTCAAAATATACACCGCTATGAATAGACGTATTCTGGATACAAGAGTACATATCATAAATGCCCTCTCCTTGAACGAGACCGTTACTAGTATTATAAAAAAGAAAACATATCGGGTTAAGCCCTCTAGGCTTCTTCTAAAATCCAGTTACCTCTGTATTTACTGCTATAAGACATGACAACCAGTACACGGGACTTTAACTATATAAAACACAGAAGATATATCAAACAAAGATCAGATTACATCGGAATAACATACTTCGATGAGATAAAACTCAAACGTTAACTTCCACTTTTTTATAAGGTTTATTCACCTTCATCTAGAGTAATGATTACCGTGATATACTAGAGGCGAGCACAAGTAAGACTCGGCCTACCTACACTTAACGCAAACCGTGACATATTCTCTCCAATACCGGTAATAAATGAAGTGTGGTGTACCAACAGGGGATAATAGAAATATAATCACAAAATAGCTAAAGACTTATGAGGATATAGATTTCACAAAGTATCTTTCTTACATTATCTTATCTCGAAAACAGATAGCTACGGAATGCAATAATGTATCTGCATTAGTCGACTCACTCATAGAATTGCGTACAACATACATTCTATCTGACTGTCTATCGAAGTATCCGTAAGCTTTTCCCATTCTAATATTCGCGTTTTCTAGTCCTAAAACGTTATTGAGGGTCACAGAATGTGGGTTTCAGACTTTAGTAGCAAAATCTTTGAGGAATGATTGTAATACCCGAATTCGTTTTACTATATAGAATTAATCGCCGCCCTCCCACTCAACTAAATTCATAGGTTTTTCCATATCAGTAATACCACCAAGCGCATCTTGTTGTAGCTCGCGACATTGAAGAATAGCTCGATTTACCTATAAAAGTCCTCTACCACCTAAAATAGTTCTGATTGATGAAAGATATACATTATTCTAAGTCGAAAACATTTCCATACAATAAAAATATATTATATCAAGATATATTTACCCCTGTCTGTCCACGAAAATCTCACTTGTAATAAGACTAGGCAACGAGAACGCACACTTATGTATATAATTCTATTCGACGTATCCACACGAAAGAGAGAATCTGCAAGCGTCCACACGAAATACACGACGGAATGAATTACTATCGAGATAACGATGACTTCAGAACATTATATTACCATAATTAAATAATGCTATTCCCACCCTCAAATCGAAATCTACATGGTGTTAACAAACCTATATCTAGTACATTAAACGAATAGAGTATCTAAGATTACTCTTAGCTTGTCCAGAAGTATAATTGACGTGCTGAAATCACAATACCTACCCCTCACCCCTCGCGGATATAATCTATATAGTACTTACCGTTATAGTTGCATATTATAGATTTCGACACGTCTTTCGAACGTGCATATACCAGGTCATCACTTTATACACACTACTCGAGAATTTAAACATATCTATAACTCACCATTATTTCTACCGAACGATTATAATTAGTAGAGAGAAAAATCGATTTTTAAGTTCCCCCTGTGTCACAAAATAATATAGATAATCAATACCATAGATTTAAGAGATAATATTAAAAATTGCTATCGTAATATAATAATTCGCAACTTTTCGATCTATATAAAGTATATAAAATGAATCAAACTATTATAATTCGAAACGAAATGGATTATAGAACGTAAAGATATATTACCAACAGGGTCATAGAATTTGGTGACTTTAGAACCGATCCGTTCATTATATATCACAAAAACCATTTTTTATCATTTAGCAGCACTCACATATACAGGTATATTGAACGCAAGAACTAGGGTCGAGAGAGGAAGTTACAGTTACCTCTTACTACGTCGTTCTCGCGATATATTAAACTATATTCGATACCTACTATACCTCGTACGATTCGGAATTTACCGGGAGCGCTAATAAGTCACGATAGTTATCGTCGAAAATTTTGAAGGAAAAATAATAAAGCCGACACTAATAATGCTTCCTGTAAAAAAGGTTCATACCATCATTCAGATAAAAGTACTATCGGAAGACATAGATATATAAGTCCACATTTCGTCCTCGGCTTCGGCCTTTTCGTTCTCCCAATGTTATTACGAGACACAAATAAACTTTTCTTGACAAAGTAACGTAACTGACTACTTACTTACATAACAAGAATTCGCTTAAATCTAGGAGGCAATATCCTCTCCATCCTTACATATTCTTATAAATCGTCTAAATATACTGCAAACATTTATTCCCAGTTAATAAAATTACTACACTATATTAATTACTTTTCACACACATTCCTCTTTCCAAATCTTTTCTGCAAATCTTCTACACCTGTTTAATTCACTGCTGACAGATTGTAAATAGGTTACACAATGTTTTCCTTTCTTTGAGAAATGATACAGTTCCAATAGCAGATTATCTATGCTACCTCGTTATATCACCAGTATAATACTATTTCAATTCTTTCACGAATTACATACGAAGTAATTCCGAATATGAGAAATGCTATACGTATAAATTTCAATAATAGAGGTCTTAACGAAAGTTTAATTTATTAGCCGTCGAGATTTCCAGCGGCGGATACCTATTTTTCTTTTAGCATAATACACTACTCCATAAGAAAACTTTCATAAGCACGGAGACGCCCTTTCAAATGTATTCGATACGAATACTAAACACATTAAAATTTCAATACAGTGACATTTATATATATATATATTTGATTATAATATATATATGTATATCCTGGGATTTTATGTATATATATATAATATATATTTTATATCGTATTGTTATATTCAGCTTAAATAAAAGTAATTAATCTGAATATTCTGAATATATTTCTCACTTAGTACTATCACGCTCAACTTATGTCCAGCTGTTTAATTATATCACATTGTTAAATAATTATACTTCTCCCTATCACCTTATTTTACTTTAATATCGCACAGATTGCAGAAGGAGTAATTCCACACAATAATTGGCAATCAATGTCCATCGAAAACATTAAAAGTGAATTTACGCGCAAATTTTTTTCAAAAAATTGAATATCTATCCCTCACAGTTAAAAAGTAGGCAACAATGATCTACAGTTAATGGATTAGTTTATTTAGCAAAGGCAGAAAGAAAAGGAGAATCGATGCTGAAACGTTTTGATATATTTCTTCGAACAAAAACTTTTTTTTAACAAGAAACTTGTTCGGACGTCCTATCAGCCTTCTTCTAGAATCACGTATATTATATTATCATACGCACTACGCACAAGATATATCCGAGTACCACTATATCGCTTTGCTCTGAAAAAGAATTAGAAAGAAGATTCAAAGCAAAACCCCGAATCGAAGACACTAAGTACCCATATAATATCATATCTATCCTAAAACTATATCTTCATCTACATGTTTCGTTAGAATGCCTTCTATGCTCCTATGCAACTTGCCATTCCCTATGGTAATGATTATGTATATTCCTAGTTCGATATATACTATAGCACCGTAGGATAACTCATCGCACTTACGCGACGAAGGCGAGATTTTTTCCTTCGTCTCGCACAGCCCGGAGTGAGGAATATCGCCCTGACGTTCCTCATTGAAGATTAGTCGATATATGTCTACACAGCCTACCCTGCATATTAACGATAAAAACACTTATACTACAACCACGTTCTCCACACTATAAAATAAAATATTTCTAAACTCGGAGGTTTTTAAAACCTTTAATCAAAAGAACATCGTCAATAACTAAAGAAATTGATAATAATAAGAAAAGAGCTAAAAAATCCTTTAAAGTATCCTTCCATCTTTAGACTTATCCCCACATTTACTATTTCGCTGCTTACTTTTAACCGATATACTTTATAACCAACACTTGCCCACCATGGCGAATGGTAATAACTCGTTTTAAAACTTCAGTCACCGCCTAAGCTTTTTAATTATGGCGAGTTTGGTGGGCTATTTCTTATACAAGGGATTTCCCCCAAATCAGAATGGAAGAACAATTATAATAAATTCGTTTTGGCTTTAAGGCGGATGTTAGCCAACCGAAGAAATTGTCTTTATAACGTCGCTCGGAAAGTATATGAAAACAACCAAGAATCATTTATACTGCCTACAATTTGAAGTCACATGTAAAAATCCTTTAATAATTTACACAAATAACTGTACATATATCGTAGCATAATTATATACGTAGTGATCTAAAAAAGCACTTACAAGAAACAGAGGAAGGGAACCCAACTCCGCAAAAGAGATTTTCTGTTCTTTGAACTCCAAAGTAATCAGTGAATTGCCCATCCGTGATTTCTACGTAGTCGTTAGAAGGGCTCGTGAAATTCGTGCAGTTTCCGTTATACACTGCTGCCTCAACGGTTCCTTTGTTATCAAAATAATAATGAGAATAATAATAATAATAATAATAATAATAATAATAATAATAATAATAATAATAATAATAATAATAATAATAATAATAATAGGAATAATAATAAAAAAATAATTCACATAATAATAATAAAAAATAGATAAATAATAATAATAATAATAATAATAATAATAATAATAATAATAATAATAATAATAATAATAATAATAATAATAATAATAATAATAATAATAATAATAATAATAATAATAAAATAATAATAATAATAATAATTAAAAAATGTTAC
>JABUQX010014877.1:40000-46904 GCA_015478945.1 Trachelipus rathkii
TTATAATATACTATAATTGCTATATACTATTATTATAATTATAATATATATTATACTATATACATATATAATCTATATATAGTATAATATATATAATATTAATAAATATTATATAGTTTAGATATAATTCATATATATATTATATATTGATATATATTATACTATAATATATATAATATATATATATATATATATACTAATTATAATATAAAGGCGAGATTTCTGATGGACTAAATTTGAAGCTGTGTAACAAAGCGTTATGGAAGGTGTAATAGTTCCGAGGATTGCGAGGAAGCATAATTTGCTATATATAAGGGTAAAGGGATAAGGCAACTGTAGTTTTATAGGGAAATTAGTTATCTCGATGCGCTGGGTAGGAAAGATACTATGCTGGTATTGTTGGTCGAAAGAGGGCGTTGAGTGACTGAAGGACTGAATTGGTGAAGACAGGTGCGTTTAGAAGTGGTAGAGGATACTGTTGGAATCAAATCTTTACATTGAACAAATGATCAAAATGAGGGAGGAGGAGAATAAAATTGTATTTAGGTTTAATGGATTGCAACAAGAAAACTGATAAGGATATAAGAAAGGCTCTATGGCATGTGCCTTAAAAGTGATATAGTAGTGTTGGCTGGTAGACTTCTCAATGGAATGCAAAGTAGGTTGACACGATAGTGAAAACGTTGTTAGAGAATAAATGAGTCGAAAGTAGATCTGGTTTAATATTAGATAGTGGAGTAAATCAGGAATGTGTAGTGTATCCTTGGTTATTTCAATTTGTATATGGATGAATTAAGAAAGAATTAAAAGTTGGGGGGTGCAGGGGATGGTGTTAGAAAATGATGGAGAGAGGAAGAGAGAGGAGGTTCCCTACCTATGAGCAAGAGGATGATTTTGGTTTGTGTGCGATCTGAAGAGAGTTTAGAGATAGGTAAGAGATTTGGGTAGGGTGTGTAAAGGAGGGTTTGAAAGTAACCCGTAAGATTAAGAGTAAGGTTATGGTTGTATGAGGACAGTCCTCAAGGAGAAGTTATGTTAGATGGTGAGGCAGCTGGAAACATGTCCCTGAGTTTAAATATTTAGATATATTGAATGAAAAGGGAACAGATATGCCGAAGTAGTAGAAGTTGTGAATGGCAGGAAGGTGGTTGTGCAATTAAAAGTCCTTAGTGGATGTAAAGGGACTAGGTCTTGAGTGCGCTAGGGTCTTACATGAGGGTATTTGTTACCGTTGTAAATGTATAGTAGTGAGACTATGGTCTGGAATAAAGAATATAGCTTCTAACTAGTACAATTTGTTCAGATGGGCAATGCTTAGTGCGGAGTGTTAAGTGTGAGTAGAATTGATTAAAAAATGAGGAATGAACGTGTATTAGAGAGTTGTGTGGTAATGAAGAACAGTGTAAATGAGAGAACAAAAATGAAGTACCGCTGAGATAGTTTAGTCCATTGTGTATAGGGAGAATGATATCGTTGGTTTAAGACGGTGTATAGTGGTGAGTGTGCCTGGGAATCGACTGTATATGGGAAAGACCGAAGAAAAAGGTGGATTCTAGTCAACGTAATTGATATCATGAAAATATAAAATTGTTGAAATTTGCAGAGCGTTCAAACTTACTGTCATGAGTGCGGGTCTTATGAGTGGTGTTATGTTGTGTAGCTCACCTGGGCCAAGGATGAATCCCCGAACATGCGCGAACGAGAGAAACCATATGTGAGGGCCACATCGTGGTCCACGTAAACTCTCCATAGTGGATGTTCTTGAAACCTGAGACCGAGTCTCACTAAAAAGGTATAAATGGGGGTGTATGGCTGGGGCTTCTTTTTCCACTGCTTCAATTACTTTACTAGCAACTTTTCTGTTTTCGGCGAGCAATTTTACGATTCACCTTACCCCCAAGTCCCTTGGGAAGGTAAAAGATGACAGCTGAGAGCTAGCTGGTAGTTAAAATTAAAATGAATATACCGCGCGCCTTTGGGGTGAGGTTTTTAGTGAAATTTATTTTTTTTGTTTTTAAAAAAAATTATGAAGCTATTTAGATTTTTGGGATGGTGGGGTGAGGTGTGGTTTTTTTGTGTCTATCTCGTTACGTTATCATAATATTAACTTTTTTTTTGCCTATGGTTTGTATGTTTTGAGTTGATCTTTAATTTACTACTCACTATTTTTGGGTTTAAACTATTTGGCTTTTTTCTTACTTTGTTGCGTTCGGATTGGAGAAAGACACTTGGACCTAAGTTTCTCTCAATAATAAAACGGCGGGTGTTTCGGTCGAGTAGGTCGGGGGGGGTTTCGTGGGCGAGCAGTTAAAAAAAAAATACTATTGTATTTTTTTTGACCCTTTGAAAAATTAGTTGTCTTTTAGCGGGAAGGGTTTTTATTTATCTTATTTTTTTCATTCAAATTTATTTTTTTTTTTCTGATTTATTTTTTATCTGTTGTGTGGGGTAATAATGGAATCGCGGGGATGAACTACGGGGAGGGAGAGAGCGGATATAGCTTTAGTTCAAAGAGGGAAAACGTTAAAAAGAAAAGGAAAAAAAGGGTGGAAAGAGTGGGGTTTTAAAAAAACCCCTCTCTTTCCCATGACGATAGTCTTTCGCCAGAGGGAAATTGAGCAATCAAAGCGGAAACCGAGGCGGGCGAAAGCGGCGTGGCGGAGGTGTTGGGTGGCGAATCCTGCGAACAATCATACGACGCGCGTCGCGGCAAACGCGTGTTGGTCGAGATCAGCGAAACGAAAGGGGGAGGGTAAACGTGGAGGTCCATGGCACAAAGAACAAAGAGGGGTAGGAAGCGGAAATGTTTGGGGGTGGTTACATACAATTATCGAACGGTTTAAAATTTAACAATCGTACTGAAACTCTGCTCATCAACGAACCTGAATTGCGCACTGACGTGTATTATAAAAAGGGTGGGGGTAAAGGGAGGGAAATAATTAAGATATATTCGGATAATAAGAATAAATCATATACTACATTATATCGATATTATGTACGATCATAATGCCCCCTACGCCGCTGGTAGACGTGCAGATGTTGCAAATGCTTTGGCAACTTTGCAACAATGCAAACTCGTCTCCATAACCCCATTTTATCTTCACTTTCCTGCTATCGTTTTAAATCAATTAGTATCAAAATACTATCCAGTAAGCTTTCCACCTAACATCCAATCGTAAACACCCAATGCTACAATGACAGTAGCTTTTTAAATTAAACTATTTCGGATCAAAATTTCCCCTCATCTTTAAGTTATATAATACAATCAAAATTTTTTGCTTTCGAAAATTGATCTTCCCCTCGCCAACAACCACCAGCTCCTAACCTATAATTTCTGATCTTTCTTACCCGTTTCACACACACAATCACAAATTAAACTTTCTAAGGCATCTTTCTCATTTTCTTTTTAATACTTTTAAGAACTTGAGCCAAATATTTCAGTGCACAGATAAAATATCGTCAAATTTTGCAACCACAAAAAAAAAACCTATTGCTCCTCCCCTGTGTTTTAATAGATTTATTGTGGCGGCTCACGCCCTCCTATGTGGTAAGCACTCTGGCGCAACCTCACATCAACAGGAATGAGAGAGTGTTCCCACACGCAACAAATTACATACTAAATAACCTCCGCACATCTAACGTGAACCCGCACACATACACATGATCATCCCTTTAAATATCAAATTTTCTATACATTCACAAACAACCAACACCAAACTCACCTACCAACATCTGAATCCCTCCCACATCCAAATTAAACCTCCTAAAACAGTGAAGGGCCTGCCTGTAAGTTGTTGCTATTTGAACCATCGATCACGACTTATAATATTCGCTATTTTGATCGTTGCAGTTCTAAATCTTGTTAGTTCTAAACGCTTTTCAAATGCTCATTCGTTTTCAATGTTTTTTATTAATGACTCATTTTCAATATTCATTAATATCTAATTGCTTATTGTTAAACTGGTAACACTTGATTCCTACTACCTTTTAAGATCAGCTTCCGGTTCTCCGCTTGGAAATATGAAAAATGTTTGGGTTAATAGATAGGAGTGCATTGAATAAAAACCAATTTTTAAATTTAAACGTTATGAAAAATTTTGTTTTTATTCACAAACATGATTTTTATAACGTTCTCATCATTGCCTGTCCATTAGTTAATTTTATTTTTATTTATTTATTTACTTTGGTTTATGTCTATTTTTTTTTTTGTACTTCCACCTGAATGAGAAAACTGACCAAATCTTTCCCGAATACGTGCAAATAATTCAAATAAAATTTTCCAAATGTAATCTTTACGTATTCCTTTTCTCATCCTTATATATTATTAATAATAAATATATATATAATAATAAAAATATATATAAAATAAAAGTATATAATAACTATATATATATAATATAATAAGAATAATAATAAAAAAAAATAAAATAATAAAAATATAAAATGAAAATTAATAAGATAGATTACCCTTCACCAAACTGCTGCTTGACGATACAGTGCCCATGCTAAACTGCTCCTACGTCCGCTGAAAACAGGGAGCCTAATCAAGAACGTACGTGTAGTTCAGAATAAGAATTTCCTTCAATTCGTGGCCACTCCGAGCAGAACCCATGTCACCCAGGATCATCCATTCAGGAAGTGTACGTTTTGAAAGTGTACATGAACCCAGTCAACATCCAATAAACTTTAAATTTGCAAATGGGAATGCAGAGAACCATGTAAAAAATTCCAGTCGAACAACTGAGAACCCAATCTAAAAGAACAAAGAAACCGTGTTGCATGTAATAATTGAAATTTATTCACGGTTTTCTAACATATTAAATTGTTCCAATTTACATTCCATCAAACGGGAAAAGTAAATTGAAAAGAAGTATAAAATGAAGTGGTACGATAAGGTAAGACATTGGCCCAAGTAAAAAAAAACAGAGTAAATCTGCACCAAGCTTCTGTGAAAAGCTTATCCTAACACACTTTTTCATTAAGACAATTACATAAATATTTAAAATAAAATAAATATAACAAGAAGAAAACGCTAATAAAACACTGGCCACGCTGCAGACCTATCGTCCACCACCATACACTAAATAAAATTACCTAAAAATTTTAAAATGTCATTGGGGGCTTGAAAAAGAATACTTAATCAAACACTATTTTAAAAATCTCCTTATCTAAACAACGGCACTATATGGAAGATTAAATTCATATGGGACGCGGGCAACAGAACAACTTCCCGCTTGCCGACTAAGATCAAAAGTAGGAGAAACAGATAGTGGTATCCCGTTGCAACTGATTCAGATGATAACATCCTAAGTAAGATTTATCGCGCGTGCCCATCGGCATATAAAAATTACTAATATTATGAAAACTTGACATAAAATTCATATAAGTATAGAGCTTTAAGAATTAATTTATATAATTATATTAATATATATATAAGATTATGTCAATATAATATAAATAATAGATAATATATAAATATATATACTAATATATATAATATATACTATATAAAATATATATAATATAATTAAATATTATATATACATATATAAATATATACAATAATATAACTATAATATATATATATATATAAAATATATATATATATATATATAAAATAATAATAATCATAATTTATGTAAATATAATATCAAAGATAATTATATATAATAAATAAATATAAAAAATATATATATAAATAAATATATATCATATTAATATATACTAATAAATATATAATATAATATAATATATATACAAATAATAATAATTTAATATAATAGTAAAATATTATATATAATAAATATATATATATATTAAGTTATAACATGCGTGACGAAAACCGCTTGCAGCAACCGGCGTTACCTCTTGAGTCTCAATTAAGACTGATAAACGTCGCTGTAAGTTCTATATGAACCAAAGCAGAAGAAATGCTGCAAATTTTTCCCAGCTCACCCCACTTTATATATAAAATAAATATAATATAAATATATAATTAATAATATATATAAATAAGTATATAATATATATTATAATATAATATAGTATAAATATTATAATATAAAATAATATATATACAGTTCACCACCACCACGGCAGAGCTAATTCAAGGAGAGGTGTCTACACGCCTCAAATCAACACCTAAAGTAAAATACGCAGTGAGCACGAGAACGCAGCTTTAAAGTGAGGGGCAAATTAAAATTCATCAGACACAGAAAGAAGAGAATCCACAGCACAATTGGCCGAAAGAAGAAAGCACGGCAGCGAACTACCTGGATTACCGTACCGATCACTCCACAAACTCCAGTCAGACACAGCCACCCCTAACCTCCTACGAGGGCGACGTAAAGGTGAGGTACAACGAGTGTAAGCTCCCATACGGTTGAACAAATCAAGCTTTACCTAAAAGAAAAGAAGATAAAGAGCCAAAACATCGCGCCGCAAAGGATAATAATATATAAATATATATAAAATATATAATATAATAAATATAATAAATAATTTATATTAACCTAATGGAATTATTCTATTAATTGAATGCGATATTTACACGGCCGCAGTCGATTGAGTATGGCTAACAGTTTCCTAAAATGAATTTTTTTTACTCAAATAATAAAATATTCCTCTTTCAGCTTCGGATATATATATTGACACTATAATTGATAGATATATTATATATAGTATATAACTCAATATTATTTATAATATTAATATATAAAATTATATGTATATAATTAATATAATACTATTATAATAATATATTAAATATATATATTAATATAATATAGATGTTAAACTATATATATATATATATATTATATATATATATATATATAATTATTAATATAAATATATATATATAAATGTATTATAAAATAATGTATATAATAAATAATATATAATA
>JABUQX010014878.1:0-32500 GCA_015478945.1 Trachelipus rathkii
AAGAGAGGAGTGGTATTTGCTTAACTTGAGATAATGACGGTTACAAACGTGAAATAAGATGAACAGAGACCTATAGTATGCACTCGAAATATGGTTATTAATAGTAAGAAGTATCTGCTTCGAACTAGTGAAATTCCAAACTCTTAACTGTAGGTGATAGAACACAGACTGATGACTCTCTTATATTTTAGGGAATGTCTTTACTGGAAATAATGGGAAGAAGGTGTGTTCATATTGTTGCAAGATCTCTCTTTTAGTGGGACACGGTAGGGAACTGCTACCATATTTCGTATCTCTCAGTAGATATATTTCTCTTATCATTTTGTGTTTTTTAAATCGTATTTTTACTATATCGATATTATATTCTCATTAAATTTATTATCTTAAGGCTGCTTATTTACGCGTAGTGAGCGCTTATTTATTGGCCTATATCCGCAAGAGAAAGGATATATTATCAGTTTTAGCTGAATTGTGATGTTGTGATTCTTTATGTTAGAGCGGTCGAGCGAGTTGCGTTCGAGGAGTGAGAGCGCGGTATGCAATGAAGTCTAACGATCTCTTCATGTCCCTCTACTTATTTTGTCGCGGTGAGTTACACTGATATGAACTGTCACGCGACGACGTCCGCGATTTTTTCATTTCATCTATTAGTGGTGGAAGTTATATCTTGGCGCGTATATCGTTTTCATATCATCCAAGACTGATATTATGCGCTGATTGACTAGAATTTGGTTCTCTTATTTATTATGGTATTGTTATAGACCGTTTGGGTTCTTATATAGTAATTGAACCTTTAAAAGCGTTACAGTTTACATATTGATGCCATATTGAGATTACCATATGAGAGATAGAGTGATTTTATTTTTTTTATATGTATAATTATACTATTTAAGACCTCTATTAGTATCTTTCAGTTTGCGGTAGACGTTGTCTTACGCGTCTGGGTACAATATACTAGGGTATAGAGAAAGATATTATGACGCCGAAGAAGGTAAAGGCAGCTATGCTATCCGGCGTTAGAGTGAGGGTTGTAGTTAACCGGTGGCTACATTTCAGGTGCTTCTGCTGTATACTTTTATTATCTAATGACTACTCGTATACTAATTTCACTCGTTGCACTGTGTGTGCATGGAAGCGTATTTTAGCTCTTGAGGGTCAATTACGTTGTTGCGACTTATCAGAAGTGTCAATCTCTAGAGAGGAATCATTTAGTCGTTGTCAGTGATGTATGATACTCATTTTAATCAAATCTAGGTAGTTTCATTACATAGTATTAATAGGATTCTCTTTTAGACTTATTGTAAGTATTTGTAGAATTTTAGTAGTCCCTTCTAATGAAGGAATGTAATACTGGATCCGCTACTCACGTACGGCATCTTATGGGCGCATCTATAATGACTGTAGTGAGACATAATAACATATATAAGGAAATTAACATAGAAATTTAAATTATATAGTGAGTTATCTTCTACAAGTATGAGTATTGTGACAGCCTTATTGTGGTCTGCTTACCTGGGAGTGTCTCTCGTTGGTGAGGTCGGCTTATTTATAGACACATATGAAAAAATTATAGTCTTGATTCAATTACAATTTCTTATTTAGTTCTCTATGTTAATTAGTACTCTATTATATAAATTATTATGTTTGAATAAAAATATGACTATATTAGAAGTACTATCCATTATTTCATTATTAATCAAAAATGTTTCGAGATCTGACTTAGAGGACGATGCATGGAGATTTAATTATCTTAATATATTAGTAGCATATAAAGAAATTATATCATACTGTAGTGTTGTAGTTTTAGAGAACTTGATGCATATATCGAGGCTATCTTATCATATAAGTATGACCTTATAATATTAAAATAAGCACATATTTATTATATATTTATATCAAACGTAATTAAATAATAATTTCATATAATAATATGATACCGATAAAAAATTATTGTCACATATTATAGTACTTAGTAACAATTGTGTTAATAATAGTATTGTGTTTTAGTTCGTATTCGAAGGGATGGAAGAATGCTTGAGTCTTAAGAATTGTGAAAGCGCTGAAAGACTTATTTCTAAAATGTTAAATAATTACTCCAATTTATATATAATAACAAGTAGCTATATATTAATAATATAAAGCTGTATTGTAGCGCATGAGAATAATATTTCAAAACTGATAAACCTATACTATTATAAATTATTACTAAATATTATATTTCATTAATAAGTCATTAAAAGTGATGTTAAATATAGTATTTATATTATCAAGTTCCGTTAATAGTTATCATTTTCTCAGTTGCCACTATTAGCCGTTAATTAGTAACTTTTATATTTAATATTTCCTGAGAGAGAGATATAAACAGTTAATTATATAGTCTATACATATTAGTATAAACTGATAAAGTTAATATTCTACCTTGATTTTTACATATAATTGTTTATTTCGCACATGAACACATTAATAGACTGCCACATGGAAATAATCCTATATTCCGGGTAAGGTTCAGCTAATTTATTATTTGTAATTTATTATAATATCATAATCAGAGAATAGTATCTTATGTATATGTCCATGAATACATTAATGAAGAAGTCAGGAGAATCCTCCTTCAGATATTAGAAATGAGTGCAAATCATATATATATAAATATATATTAAAACTAAAGTATCGATGATTTACCTAGCTGGAGATCGCGTGGTAGTAAGGAAATTATATGAGAATTCATTGAGACCTTAGTTTTGACGTTCATTCAATGCCTGTCTGGGATAATTAATGATTGGTAGACGTGATATAGAGTGTAAGATTAGTAATCCTAGTTATAGGCAGCATCCTCAGCGTGATTGTTCCATTAGAAAAATACTCTATGTATTTCTACAAGAAGTAATGGATATTCCATATATATTTTTCGGGATCCCCACCGTATAAATATAATGAATATAGTATAGAGAGATGAGAATATTGTGAATATTCTATAGTGTTGGAGATTTGAGCGTGATAGAGTCAGAGGATATACACACACTAATTATAACTCTAAGTGTAATTCCACTCTTCCATATATTATCCACATAGAGATAGAGTGAGTGACGTCAAGTGATATATGTGCATTTGTGTTATAGATATAACATTGATAAATGACACCACACAATACTATGGAGTCAGATCCAGCTTGAGATATTTATCATGATAGTATACAGATTTGGAATACAAGATTGAAAGTGGTAGTCGCGTAAGTTGTTAAAACTCTATGAATTTAGAGAATCACGTACTCCGGTATAATGCACTTAGAGTAAAAATATAATTAGTTATAAATTTTATGATCATCTATAAAAGAATTTTAGATATTATGCAATATTTATTGTGAATGAGTTGTCATTCCATATCAAATATATTGTTTAGGTGACGACTTAACATGTATTATTAACGGCAAGCCTCATTGAATAAGTAATGTAAGATAAGATGATAATATTAGAGATATATTAGATTTGAGAGTAAATATCAATTATGTATGATTATAATAATTGCCGACATTATATAGCCTAAGAGGCAACGGCTTTAATGGTAGGGCAACAGAGTCAGGTGTTAAAGGGCTAGAGTAAGATATAAATTTATTAATATAAATCAGAGTATAAAATTTAAGTAATAGTATAATATAAAGATATAATCATCTAATATATAAGTATACGTTTAATATAGATAATAGCATATGTGTCATTTTCTAATAATAATAATAAAGTTATCGCCAACTTCTATTATTAAATATAGTTAATGTATCGTATTTCAAGAGTTCTATGAACATTCATACATCTAGATATAATCTACAAATTTAATTGTCAGCATTAGATCTTTCGTTCTATGCAGTTTTCTCAGGAGCTAATAAGTAATACATTATATGAAGATGAGTAATTATCCCAAATACCAGTACATTCAGTATCTGCCTCAATACTTCATGCGATACGAGTGCTCTCTCTCGAATATGTGTGGCTTGTGTGCACACCCAGATAAATAATAAAACTAATAGCTTGATAATAACAATATACATAAGCTAGAGTGAGATATACTTTCTTAGAACGCACTCTCTATTAGCTACCTGACGACAGAGAAATAAATACATACTAAATTGATGTAAACATATATGTAAAGCTCTATATATATATACAATTCTCAGAGTTTCTAATGTATATCATAATTAAAATATGTGTATATGTATATGATAGATTCGATAAATTCGGAAACTCGAGCTAGTATATATATATAATAAAAAGAGATAGCCAGGTCCAGATGTAATGAGTCTACTCACACCCACGTATATAATTGTCTTGAGAACTTCACAAATGTTTTAATTAGGAACTATCAATATTATTATTTAAATATGAATAAATATTTTATATTACTAGATAAGTATATTATAAGATATGAATATATGCTGATAGAGTCTAAAGACTATAATAACCTTAGTAGATTCACTCGGTAACTCACTATAGGTAAAAGTATAATGATTGATCGCGCAGAGTGTAGAGAGAGTATGTACCATACACAATACGAATGTATTACGGTGTAAACCAATCATATCAAGGAGCGAAGTGTGATTTCTATATATGTTATATACAGATAGCTGTGATAAATATCTAGCGTAAAATGATCACTTATGAACATCTACTCTTTACACAGCTTTGGCTCTCTTTATGAGATTTTCTTATGAGCACGTAGTCAGTATACGTCGTTTGTTATACGCTACAATTGGTGTGAGACTATACTTTCTACTATCAGACTAAAATTATAATTTACTAGAGTATATATTTATATATTCACATATTATAACATAAAAAACATTTATTTATTCTTAATATACGTAGTGTAATTCATCTACATCTATGTTCTTAGATGATTTGACAGTCTCACATCTACAATACTGTTCTATATCATATTGTGTTACAAAATATTATTAATTATATTATTGTTTTTTTTATTTTATAGATATTGATTATATATCTAATTATATAATTTATGTATTAAACTCTTCAATGAGTGTATTAAATATATAATTCATATTTCTGGATTAATTGGTCTACACTTACAATTGATAAATATTTTATACTTAAGGAAAACTATAGTATGTTAATTATGTAATATAATATATCGTATATATTAGTCTACTATTATTCTTGAACAATCTATTATAGATGAGATGTATGTAGTGTAATATGCTCACTCTGAGCCCACTGAGTGATATGAGGTATGATGTCATTAACTAAAAAACATATAAATATCATCTTAATACAGTGTAATAAAATTATCACTATATCAGACATATTAGATAACGTGAGTATCACGTAATTACGATATTAATATATAAGATTATATGTGACTATTAGAGTAAGATATATATCTGATTATGAGTTTAGATAGATCTAGCAAATATAAGGATTATATTAGATAATATGTAATATTGATTTAGATAATTATAAAGATAGTTATCGAGAATATAATAGAAGAAAAATTAGTAGAGTATGAACTTATTAAGAGTTTCTGAGTTATGATTGATGAGAAGTCATCTTACATGTGTATTTGAGATTATTCACACTCTCAATAATCATTTAGTATAGTATGTTGTGGTAAGTTATGTTCCTATTAGTTCATGGTAATGAGTGAGTGTGATAAAGCTTGGGAAATGTAACGTTGGAGCGAAAGCCTATTCAGTGAGATTATGTTGTGTGACATTCTACGAGGATCATGCTAGGCGACGATAGTAGTGATATGAAGAGGGCTGTGTTGAATAATATTGTTATTCTTTATCATTAGTGTGTGTGTGAAGATATATTATTATTTCTTTTCTTATACTCGTCTAGGTAATATTGTATAACAACACAATGTGAGGCAACTAAGTGTTCTTTTAAAGCAATTTCGACGTATATTAATTATTATTTATTAATAGATTTCATTCCCCTAAATTGGAGGAAAAAATACAGTTAATGAGCTTAAGCAGAATATTATGTGTTGAAAGAGACAGATACATTCGCTAGTAGAACTTGACTAAGAAGAAAATTATCTATCTTCAAATTTACTAAATATATCGAGTGTTGGGGAGAAGTGTGTGATTGTGGTCTATCTGTAGTATCACACATGGAGTAGGAATATATCTTGAGAGGAAGATATAATATGGGTCCATATTAGTACATTATTTATATTGTTATTATTCTTAGTTAAAGATAGTAAGTGATTACGATATGAGATTGCCCATTATATTCATAACGATCACTCAAGTTACCAGTGATGATGTTTTGTTACCTATTCTTATCAACATTTTAATAGGTGCAATCTATGTTAGGAGTACCTACTTCATGAAGTCATTGTTATTGAAGATAATATTGGTTGAAACTTTATATTACAATATACCGAGTGAGTTTTCTGCTCGCATATTATATATGGATTAAGTTATAATCTCCGAAATAATGCCCAATATAATCGGGTATTATTAATAATAGGTTATAGTGAGAGATATTGAAAATAAATCAAGTTAACTATAAGCTAATTAAACTTAAAAGAAATACCTGGAGTATGTATAGGAGAAGGTAATATTATGTAATAAAATAAAAAATAAAAAAAAATAAAATAATTTCTCTTCGAATTATATGATGAATCTTTAAAGCTAATGAATATTTTATTTATTTTTATTTATTTATTATTTATCTATAAATCAGTATAAATGCAAATATACTCATATTTAGAATATATAAATAGGGATCAAGACACACTCTCGTGCTTAAAGTGAGATATGGCATATATAGTAGTTCGAGGCGATGCGTGAGACTCACACCAGAGCCTCGTCTCCGTAGACATCTACACATAATACCCTATATTGTGTAAAACAATAATAAGTATTATCTCTAAAATAGATTTTCTCGTGAGTAATGCACATAGAGACCTCGATTTCCTATACGTACTCATCGCACACATGATCATTACGAGGGTACTTAATACTAGAAATAACAACTAACAATATAGAAAGGCGTGCTGTGAGTGCGAGTGTACTCACATATGTCACTATATATCACTTATGGTAACTTAGGATGATGTCCACTTATTATACCTGACTGCTTTATAATGTCCCGCGTCTCCTCGAGGTCTACACCAAAATTGTGATAAAAAATATCACTAGATATAATCTAGAAGACAATCCGCAACCTATTATCGTTAATATCCCACATACTTTAACTAATATATTAATCTAATATTATCTTGGCCTACTATAATAATTATTTAATTCTAGATCGAGTTGGAGTAGATATATAATTAGTAGATGTATAAGTATTATCTTTCATAAATGTAATTTACATACAATTGATAAATTAATCTATTAATATATCGTAATATTAGTGATAGTTTTTTCGTTTTGTATATATAGTGAGTGATATATTTCACACACCAATCATAGATGCGTGTGTGCTCACACGTTATGAGTAATATCACAGATAAAGATAAGTAAGTATGACATTAGAAATTAGAATTATAGAATGAATTGGTATATAGATTAATATTATAATTAAGTAATTAGATATAATAATGATATTGGGTATAAGAATATGATAATATAGAAGATATGGGATATATAGAATTAATATGAATATAATATATATAGTAATAGAGTTAGGAGTGAGAGAGTAGGATTAAGACTTAGCATAATAGGTCTTAAACATGTAATAGGCTCTTTTAACATTCTATAATCACTATAGTGTAACGAGTGATCATACAAGCGAGTCACAATCAACAATCTATATAGTAATACCAAGTATTATCCTATATACTCTATATTAGGTTCAATTATTAGTCCTAGTTATCAATTGATGATTATACTTTAAGCTCATAACTTACTATGATTCATTACTTGCAGTTAATCAGTATCCTATTTATTTATATCACAACGGGCTTTGAGAGGTAATCTCTTAATATTAATAATTATAAGTTTTTATTATATAATTTAATTTAATCATATATATTAGTATAAATATAATTTATACATATAAAATAGGATACATTTAACGTGATAACTTACTCACTCAGGAACATCTGTTAACACTGTAGTCGAGCACTAGTGTATAGGATAATGTAGCGTTCCATGCTCGAGTATTTCTTCTTGAGGTTACCTAAAAAATTTTAACCTCCTAAGAGCACTATCATACAGAAAAGCCATTCTCGGCTCAAATGGTTTGTGAACGTAAATAGATAATCAGATAATTTAAACACTTCATCTAGTAAGGGTTTTATCACTAATACACTTATAATCACTATATGATGAGCTAGCTATAATTCTTCACGTCCACTATATAGGCTATCAATACTCGTTCTCTATATTATACAAGAGCTCTTCACATAGAGAGAAGGATACTTTGCTGTACAATAAGAGTTGTGTTTAAGTCGAATACAGCAGATCATTATAATAGTTCTATTGCGCTTTTAGATCTCATAAGAAGTTAACTCTTCCAAAGACATATAAAAAAGGTAATACGCGTGATCTCGTAGAGTCATAGCTTATGGCTTTCTAAGCCTGAGTTGGAGAGTCTAAAATAGATCTCTACTTGTATCAAAGGTGACTTCACGATATTATAGTCTTATATTGTAACTTTATACATATAGCGAAGAACTAATTCCGGAGTGAAATC
Organism: Trachelipus rathkii; assembly: GCA_015478945.1. Classification (NCBI taxonomy): domain Eukaryota; kingdom Metazoa; phylum Arthropoda; class Malacostraca; order Isopoda; family Trachelipodidae; genus Trachelipus; species Trachelipus rathkii. The sequence continues at coordinate 8,661 of JABUQX010014878.1, forward strand.
GACGCTCTGATCATGTAAAACTTTTCTTAGAATGCTAGTTGAACATATAAAATATATAGACTTTGTTAGAGAAAAATTAGCCCGACAAGTTTTTGGTTTTTTAAAATTTGAAGTATAGACAACGATAGGAAATAGTAGTTTACACTCAATATAGTTTAATGTCTCCAGGTATATATATAATTTCAATTAAATAACTTAACAATTTATAAAATGAAATATTTATAACCTCATATAAATTTTTACTGATTCATCTTTACAGAATACTATTTTGACATTTTATTTGAAATTGGGCTCGACTTACCTCTTAAAAGTTTTGTACACAGACTCATGAGTATATTATAATATTTTGAAGAAACCTTCTGTACGGGTGAAACCTACTGTATGAGCTGGCAAGAAATCTAATTCGAGAAGTCTTATTTAGTGAGATACTATTCATTAATATATATAATAAAATTGTATTGTTTTATTTATATTATACTATCAAATATTTTATAGTTATTAATTATAAATATACTTAATAGTACATTAGTATAATATTTAACCCCAAAATATCATAAATACCCTAATTATTCTTATACTTAAAAATTTTCATATCACCACAACATTATATTATATTACTTTTATATATATATATATATATACTAAACTATATATATACTAGATAATCAATTATATATATGATCTACAAAAATGGACATCAAACTCTTTAATAAAGTTTGAGTATATAGTTCAAGCATTTAAAATTTAACCTTAATATATATAACTATTTTATATTATATAACTAACTATAGAGTTTACTCACATCTCACTCACTCATCCCTTACTATTATTATATACAAATAAAATTACTACTATGTTACTATGAACTATCTATAATATATTACTTATATTATATACGCTATATATATAATCATAAATAACTATATATACCTTATATATACTCCTCTGTCCCAACCCCAAAATACCTATTATATATACATATATACATATATATATATATATATATATATATTATATGTAAATATTTATATATATATATAGTAATCACATAACCACATATATTATTTTATTTATATTATGATATGATATAATATATATATATACTTCATAGTATATATATATATTCCTATAATTATCAATTATTTACTTTAACGACGAAATAAAATTGATTAACATATACGTACTATATTATTTATTATCTCTATACAAAATGCGTATATTATATCCAGATACTATCTACTCACACACGTAATCAACTCATCTACATACTTACAATATATCCCATAGTCATAATATATATAGTATATATCATAATTTTATTATATATATTTATAATTATATCATATATATATAAAGTTAAGTAATATATATATGATATATATATATATATATATATCCACTATAATATAATTATAGTATATATATATATATATGTAATATTATAATTATATATGATACTATACTATATACCAATACATATATATAATATCATCATATTAATATAATATATATATTATAATATATTAATAATAATATATATAATATATATACCATATATATATATATAATATTAATATAATATATATATACATTAATATATATATAATTATATATACATATATTGATATATAGTATAATATATATATATTACACCTATATATGATATATATAATTATACTATTATATTAAATAATATTATATACTAATAAATACAATATAGTATATAGTATACTTATATACACATAATATATAAACACACTAAAAGGGCGGCTTCGTGGCTCGATGGTTTGCAGTGGAGTTTTGCCACCACCCATTTTATACAACTTGCATTTAGTGTGTTAATTTTTTCTATTATACATATTTTTTTAGTCAATTAAGAATTAAATGTATATAATTAATAACAGCTCCAATGATTTATTATTTAATGAAAAATAAAAACGTCTCATCAAAATTTAGTTAGTCCAAATGTAAACCAAATCAATGATTGTTGAAGACACTGTTACAACTACACCTCACATCTATCATATTATATCTATACTCGCCCTATTCTACATTTTTTGAGGAGAATGAAATTGTGTGTTGAAAATATGACCGCGGTGTGAACAACTTTATTACTACAAAATTCGCGGTTGCATATATGCCACAACCGCTCTTGTTTTCAATACTCGAATTCAACAGTTTGTTGAATACGAAACAATTCGGAGAAAAATTGACTCTCATGTTTCAAAACATTTAACGTCCGGTCGAAAGAAGCGATATATATTTGTTTTGCGTTGTATATATAGCTAAATACAATTACTTATATATTAATCATAACGTTAAGAGGGTTATCTTAACAGTTTAGTTGTTTTTAAATAGACCTTTATAACATATACATAACAAAGCAGAAGATCTGTGAATAAATAGAACAGCGCTCATCATTCGCAATTTGTATTTTTTTATCAATACTAATATTTTAGAGTGTTGAAGATCCCTAATAAAAAGTTTCAGATGAACTTAATCATTTTTGCAGTTTCCGGTTTTATAATGTGTTGATATAATCACAACAATCGATGTTATATTAATTGATCATTCCAACGGTGGAGGCGGATATCGACCATCGATCCATATATATAATATAGTATATATATATATATATTATATAGTATATTAATATATACATATTATCATATACTATTAATATATTTAATATTTATATTATGACTATATATATATTATATATAATTTTAATATATATAATATATATAAACAATCATTTAAATTTATATATATATATATAAATATATATTTATATCTTAACTACCAACACTACAATACACATTATATATATATATAGTATATATTAATTATAGTTAATTTATATAGTATACTATAGAACATAATTGTGTGTGGATAATAATAGCCAGAAAAGGGTCGCACACCACCTATACAACTTGGTCTTAACGACCTGAAGACCCGCCCCGTGATATATATATATATTATATATACTATATATATATATATATATATATATATATTATATATATATATATTATATAATATTATGTTTAATATAATATATACTATATACTATATTGTCATGAACTTTGACGCCAGTGGTGAGGGGTGGAAGCTTTGTGAACAGGCTGAATGTTTATAACATTTTCCTTTTGAAGAGAAAGTAATTTTCCATAATCGTTAGGAAGTTCCTTTTAGCTCATTCGTGGCATCTGGTGCTAGTCACACTCTGCATAAGCTCGTGAGCCCCTATATAAAATAGTTCAAACCCTCACGGCAGTGGGCATATCCTTCTGAGAGGGAACCATATTATATAAACGTCTACCTAGGGATTCGGACAAGGATCAAACCCTGCCTCTGTGCCATGCGACAGTTTGGTATAAGTCATTTAGTGAGTTAGGTAGGTTAGGGTAGGTTTAGGTTAGGTTTAAGTTAGGTTAGGTTAGGTTATAGATGTTAGGTTAGGTTAAGTTAGCATTAAGATAAAGTTTTGTTGTGATTCCTTATAGAGAATACTAATTAAATAATCATTATTTATTTATTTTTTTATTTATTTATTTTTTTTTTAAATACAATCGACGACCTTTATTCCTGTCTACCATTTTGGTAATATGTCCGTTATGTTATATTCATGAAGAGTTAAATCTGACAAATATACGAAAGAAAATGCCATTGAAGGAATAAGAATAATAAGTATATATTATATAAGTATAAAATTTAATGAGAAGTTTACAATAAATGGAAGAAGATGATATAGATATAAATACGCTGTACGGTTAACAGAAAGTGTTGGAAACAGGGGTTTAGGGGGGGGGGGGGGAAGGCTGAGTGGGAGTTGAAAAGTCTTTACAATGTAGTGAAATGAAGAGGTGAAAATGGCTGAAACAGAAAAAGCAACAAAAATAGGGAAATTGGCTGCAGAGAAAGGCGATCCAAAGAAAGATATGAATATTTTAAACCTCGAAACAGGGCAGCAGTAGTAAAATTAAGCATGGAAGAACGTAGCGGGAAGAGTTGATTAGGAATGTAGTCTCAACTGGTTACATAATTATGAATTATAATATATTATATATCATATATATATATATATTATATAGTATATATAAGTATATTAATATATATTATATATACTATATATATACTATATATATAGTAATATATATATATATAATATAGTATATATATATTATAATATATATAATATAAATATAATAAATATATATATATATACTATATTTATTAAAAGTTTAACAATCCACCTCACGGGCATCAGCCCTAGTTAGAGGAGGGGAACTTTCTAGTACATTAATTTATCTAGGATACCGAACTAGATTCGAAAGCCCGCGACCTGGCATGCGACTTATAATCCGTCGCTCTACCTGTTTAGAGCCACGGTAGCGGGAGTAATATATTATATTTAATATATACATAATATTATTATTTATATAATATTATATATATATTATATTGATAGATTATCTATATATATAATTATATTATATATCTATATATATAATAATATATATATATAATATATATATATAATATATATATATAAGATATATATTATATATATATAAATATATAATATATGATATATATATATATATATATAGTATATACTTATCATATATATTAGTAATATATATTATATAATATACTATATATATATATGATAGTAATTCACTTCCCTTTAGAAATTTATATATACTATAATACTTATATATATATATTATATATATATATATATATATATATATTAATATAATATAAATATATTATATATACTATTTAATATATAAGGTGAGTATATACTATATATATATGTATATTATATATTATTATATATAATTTATATATATTATATATATATATATTTATATATATATACTTTAATGTATTATAATAATATATATATTAATAATAGTATATAATATATATTATTATATATAATATTATAGCTATAATTATAATCATATATATTATATATTAATATATAATTATATATAATATACTAAATATATATTATATATTATATATATATATTATATTATATTATATATATATTATATATGATATACTATATATAATATTTATATAATATATGTACTTATAATTAATATATATATATATATATATATATATATATATATAATATATAATATATATAATATATATATATATATATACGTATTATGTATTATACAACCAGGCCCGTAGCCAGAAATTTTATACTATATATAATCGAATATATATTAGTATATATATATATATTACTAATAATATTATATATATATTATATGTATATATATCGTAATATATATATATTATTATCTATTAATATATTATATAATAATATATATAAATATATATATTATATATAAATATATATATATTATATATATTTTTATATTTAATATCTATACTACTAAAGGAACTCTATCTTTTCTATATTATATTAAATACTATATATATATATTATATGTATATTATAAATAGTTATTAATTATTAAAATAAATCATATAATATATAATATATCTATATGTATATCAGTAATATATATATAATTATACCACCATCTTATAATATGACATTAATCAATAACACCAATATCGTCATCTAACTGGGGTCTACAAGCCTAATCATAATTATTATAAGCTCAGAGTAATTATCAAAAATTAGCGTAAGTTTATAAGCTTATTATTATATATATATCTTACTTGAATATACATAGGAATCAAATTATATATTTGTCATTGATAACATCTAGAAATACACAAATTAAAAAAGAGGTTTTTATATATAGTATATATTAAGTATTATATATATATATATATAATACATATAATAGACTATTATATATATACTTAATAATTAATATATTAATATTTTTTTTTCTATGGGAATGTGTTATTCTTTTATTTTAATTTATATAAATGCATTTGAGAAATTAGAATGTATATTATATATATATATATAGTATATATTATTATATATAGGTATTAATATTTCTATTAAGAGGTTGGGAAAAATTATTGGTCAGGAGTGTTATATTTATAATTTCTAATATATTTAAGATATAAATATAATATATATATTATAATATATATGTATACTAATATATTATATATATAATGTAAGTATATATATATAGTATATATAGTAGTATATCTATATTATTCATATTATATATATATAATATATATAGTCATATATATTTATTATATATATTTATTTTATATATAAATATTAATATATTATTAATTATATAGACACTTTACCTCTACAGAAATAATATTTAATTATTTAATGAATTTTTTTTCTTCGAATACGTAAAATTAAATTTCCGTATTAAGAGAAACTAAGGCTCAATTATTTATTAAAAAGGCACTCATATGTTAGTTAAAATACATATTTTTCTTTTTCTTATGAAAGAAGTAAATTTCTTTCTAGCAACACAAAAACATGAATGAACTACCAGGATTTATCAGAATGGATGAAAAGAATAATATTTGGTTTGCCGAGGCAAATTAGCTACTAGCCTTAGAAGGAGTCCGACTCAAGCGAGTATGGCAAACTCTGGTCGGAAGAATGAAGTCAATGATTCTATATGGAATTATGAATTAAATAAGTCGGTATAATAGATGATCAAATTATCATAAAATCTAAATAATTAGTTAATTATTATTATTAAATTATTAATAATATTAATTATCATTTTACTCTGGCTAATGTAATTTAAATTGGAATTCTTTAAAAAAAAAAAAATGACTGCTAATTGAGTTGGTCGGTAAAAATACGAACTTGTCTTGCCGTATAGGAAAAGGAATATGTTCTTTTGACTCAGAAATAAACAATTGGCCTACCTTAATCTCCTAATATAAAAAAAGGGTATTAGCTCCACAGCAGAAATTTTAGGGCTCGGCTTATACAAGGAGTCCTGAGAAACCTTCGAACGAAATGATATAATAATATAATATTATGTAATTGGTATATTATGGTACTATAATGGATTAGGTAAAATTAATATATATATATTAGTATATTTATGTTTTTTTTATGAGCTTAATACTAAGTATATTGAATTTTGATTTATCTTAATATATATAAGCATAAAATTATAATAATATATTATATTTATGTGACTTCTTGCTATAGCTGACTTTTTAATATTTTGGGGTTCACTAAGGGAAGATAAAGGTAAACGTTGCCTTACTTTCTGCGCTACCTAGTCTTCTCCTTTAATAGGCCCGCCTATCGTGTTATTATTATTTATATATAGAGAAAGTTCAAGTTTTATAATATATTTATAGATATTATTATTTTATTATAATTCATTTTATATACTATTATCTAATTTATTTATTGAGTGGTTAAGTTTAATTATTTACGTATATATATATATACTACTCAATAAATATTATTAATATATTATTATATATTTAGTATCGTTATATAGGCTATTTATACAAGATGTTACTTCCAGGAACGAAAAAATCAATAATAATGTATCGTTAATTTCAAAAATTTTAGAGTAAATACATTAAAATTTAGGCGTAACGCTAATCTAACCTAACCTAACCAAACATAACCTAACTAACCTAACTAACCAAAACCTACCTAGATTTAACCTACCGCTAATTTAAACAGGAGTCAACACCTATATAAATGTCGATTATGAGTATAAGTAGTATAGTATATATATCATAATATATATATATATTATATATAATATATATATATATATACTAGGGGGTAATACTTATAATTATTATTTCGTATATATATAGTACTGATATATTTATCATATTACGTGTCTAATATATATGTACGGTCCCTTTCTCTTCTTAATTCATTTCTGAACTCTCTTTTAACAGCAAACTAACTGAAAACTTCTCCTTTTATGTAGTATAGCTATAATAAACACTCATTAAAGCAAATTCTTTTAGATTTTACTCCTGTAGAATGGAAAAACATGTTTTGAGTCGTTTTAGAGTAGAGAAATATCCTTCTGTAGTTTATCTAAAAAATTATTTATCTACAAAATTTATAAAATGTTTGATAGATAGCGATGGAGTGACTTTAATAAGATTGATAAGTATGGGTCTATGACTCACAAACTTGTACCTCTAACTGGTTTCAAATATTATCAAGAAATGGAATTGTAATTGCTTTATGTCTTTTCATTTTTGTATTGCTTCTTACAAGCGACATTCTAATTTCTTCATTAATAAATAGAAAACACAAGTTCTGTTGCACCCTCGAAAATGCTTGAATTTTTTTTTATCTAAATTGGAGTGAAAATCTGTCAAAACAATCATTTCATTTTTCAATATTTAAGAACAGTTGCTGTCCCTAAAGATGGAGACTGCACTGTGGTATATAATTGGAGAGTGAAGGTGAATAAAGTTGAAATAATAAGTAACTTGTAGCAGATTTTCTTTTGATCACAGATTTTATAGTAGGATTTGAGAGGTTTTTGGAGAAGGTAAAAAATCTTGATTTATCTCAAGTTTCTCTAAAGCTTCCACAACTCTTTCTCTCTCTCTCTTCTCTTAAAGTATTCAAATCTCTCTCTCTCTCTCTCTGAATCTCTCTCTCTTTCACTTCTCCTCTCTCTCTCCCCTTCTTCATTATCTCTCAATCTCCAGTCTCTCTCTCTCTCTCTCACTCTCTCTCTCCTCTCTCTCTCTCTCTCTCTCTCTCTCTCTCTCTCTCTCTCTCTCTCTCATGGTTTCGCATATTTTATTTGTGTTAGTTTTGTCCATTTTGTCTTTATTAAAATCTTTCCTAGGTTTTTCATTAAAAGAGTAATCACCCCCTCCCCAATTTGTGACCTAAATTGTGCCTAGTTGTTTTCACTGTGACAGTAAAGTTAATACTAAATTAATAACAAGAATAGTCATAGAAGTAATAAAATCATGGATACGTTTATTCGAGTTTTGAAATCGGCATACAGTGACTTCAAGTCACTTAAGTACATGCGTGTTCAGATCATTGCTTGGGCTTACTGTGGACACATACTAGGGTACTATAATTTTCATTATTTCATTCGTTTCATTTCGTAAATATTGAACGGGGATATTGTAAGATTAATATTCTATTATTATTGTGTGAAGTTCCATTCAGATGCGACTAAAAAATCCATAAAGGCAGAGTAATTACACGACCACTAAGTTTTAATTTTTTTTTTAAACATAGGGGTATGGCCAATTAATTTCATTAGTAATCTTGTGTTTTTTTCTATATCTTCATTTTTTGTTTGAATTATTTGTATTTTTTATTTATTTCGTGTTAGAGATGAGTAGACTTAAAGCCCATCAAAATTTCGTATGATCACGAGTTTTTAAATGTTAAGTTAATAAAAACTGTTACTCGGATTACCATGTTTTGACGCAAGCTCCCATTTCGGCTTATCGCACCTGATAATTATTCTATACTCTACAATTATATTTATATTATATATATATATTATTTGTATTAGTTTGTATAAGGGGGGGACATATACGGTTTTAATATATATATTATATATTATATATATTATATATTATAGTTTATTAATATTATTTGATATATTATTATATTATACTATATATCTTGTGATTATTACTATTATTAGTATACCTAGTTACAGCGATGTCAACATATAATCAGAAAGAGGGTAGTATATTATCGATTTTGAAAGAAAATAACCATTATATGGTAAAGTATGATATTAGGTTATATTAGTATAACTCTTGGTGGAAGTTCCCTATATATATTACCGTATTTTAATGTGATGTCCATGATTATCTGAGTGAGGGTAAGGTATACTCAGTAAGAGCTATACTAGTAAGTTGTTTAGTAGTGTATTACTGTAGAGGAGCTGCCTTATAGTTCGTGTGTATCATTATAAGACTCATTTTTTTTAGGCATAATCGTTTCGTTGTGGATTCGTTATATGTGGAAAAAGTTTGCTGTTCACTATATATTTATTTAGGTTTAAAAACTATATATACACTATCCTAAGTTTTTCTTTTTCATAACAACATTCTACTCTTTATTTATATTTAATTAGTTTATATTTACACTATCTGACCTATGTAGTAATTTCAACAGTGTCTTGTATTTTGATAGTTTAAGCTATATTGTTAACTTTAGGTAGAAGATGTACTGGAAAAGTGTGGAGTAGTTCTGTATTTAGGGGTAGCTCCTTATTGTATGATATTAGGTTTTATGGTATATTGTGATTATAATGTTATATTTTTAGTTGTGTGTATATGTACTCACGGATTGACGGTAACACGAGAATAGGTAATAAACTTATGCTCACTACTATCTTATGTACTGCTGTCCGAACTTTGATGCGCCGCTAAGGGTGTGATGTTGTATGTGTATGTGACATGTGTTGTAGTGATGTCACGGTATATGATTTAATTTTTATTTTGTATTATTTATTTAGTCTAATGTTAAATATGAAACTAAAATATAAAATAATATTAAAACTTTATGTGATACGTCTTCATTGTATCTATTGTTCAACTAGTTTTATAGAAGATAGTATTTTTTCACTTATTGTTCTGTTCAGTATTAGTTTATTTTTATTGTTGTACGATCAAGTAGTAGGGTATACACTTAGGTTTTTCATTGTTGTGTGATGTAGATTATATAATAATATGTATATTGATTTATTGTAGAAGGTGTGTATAATATGTAATATGTAATTTTAGTATAATATTATATAAAGGTATGATATTATGTATTTTATATTAGTACAAGCAGTTACTAATGGTTGTTGATATATTAGTATAAATAGTATTTATTAATTATATATATATATATATTTATCTTTATTAAACATATATTAATACTATATATTAATATACTTGAATATATATATTTACATTGTAATAAATTATTTGGAATCTTTTGTACTAATTCTTATTTGTTTGTGTTTTCAATTAATGAGTGACGAAACATATATTTCATTTTTAATCTGCAATTTTATTAATGTTAGTATATATAATTTAAATAATTTAATTTAATAGATAATTTAATGTAAATATGATAAAAAATAATAATGATTGATGGTTGAAAATATTATAAAAATAATTAATGATTAAGTATATTATAAATTAATAAGTTCCAAAATGATAATGAATTAAATATATATATAATCATATAATCTATATATAATATTATAATAATTTAATTTTTGACTTATATGTGCTTTGGAATAAACTAATTCATTGATTATATTATTATTATTATTTATCTTATTATTCAATTTATTATTAGTATCTACTTATTATAATTATACTATTAGTTTACATATGTAGTATGATGTTATTACTTCGTTTATTGACTTAGTTATTTGGAATTTGGGTTTATCTTATGTGTATTATCTCATTTACAGAATTGTAGGTCAGTTTTGTTATAGATTGTGTTTTTTGTCGAAATTGTATATTTAAGTGTTTATAAAAATGCGTAACATGATAATTCCCACTATTCTCTTAGCTCTTCCTATTAGTATATTTCGTGTTAATAATTTCCTTTGTTTATCTTTGTTTTTCGGGTATATCAGTGAAATATGTAGTAAACACTTATTTAGAGTTTTAGAATCATCCGTTGTGTACGAATTTTATTCCTTGAGAATCTCTCTTGTTTATTTTTCATTTATTTTTTTTGATCTTATGGATTTATCCTTGACATTCTAGCTTTATCTCTAACTTCAATATTTTCTCTCTTTTATTAATTCTATACTGTGAATGGTAATTTTTGAGCTCTTATTGCGATTCTAGCTCTATTTGGCTTCTTTGAACTCAGGCATACATCTTTCACGTATAATATTTTTTTTGTAGCATTTACATACTTTTCTTGCTTTCTCTAGAATTCGATTTTGAATGGAAGAAGCTCGGTAAGGAATTGATCGCAAAGATTAAGGGGAGATTTTTCTACTCAAATAAATGTTAAATTGTTTTGTGAATTTAATTTATAATGTGTATATGTAACATATATTATTCTCTCTTCCGATAATATTTCGTGAATAATCAACCAGATTCTATATTTCTGATCTATATGTTTTTATTGGATTTCCGACAGAACATTCATGGGGATGCAGGAATAACTGTTTTAAATGTTAGATTTGATGACGTGAATCAAAAGCCACTATGACGTCTGTGATTATGTTTCGATCCTCATAGATTGGTCTTTGATTAGGCACTCATTGATCTCTGATAGATGTGTTGAGGCCTGTGGATTGTTTGTCTCTTAGATTCCTTGATCACTATGATTTGAAATTTTGAGCCTGTGGATTTGTCCTTGATCACTGATTAGATATTTTGAGACTATGGATATGTCCTTGATCACACTGACTTGATATTTTGAGCCTATGGATTTGTAATTGATTAATTTGCCTTGTTATGTTGAGTCTGTGGATTTGTCATTGATCAATTCGACCTGATATTTTGAATAATGGTTTGCTCTTGATCACATCCACCAGATAATTTTGACCAAAAATAACATAATAAAATAAACAAAAGACTGAATTAGTTAATTCACTACTGCGTAATGCAAAAATATATGTACATTGGAAGAATAACCGAATCTAAACGGGATCTATGACAACTTCAAACTTGACCATATTTTTATAGACATTGAAATTTAAAAGAACTTTGAAACGGATTTTTAAAATTTAACACAACATGAAGATGAAATATATTGAGTGGTACACATTGAATTTATGCTAATTTAATGTATTTAGGAATTTTGTATATTTATCGCACTATATATTCTCCTGCTCTAGTTTCTAGTATCATCTTTACGTCATTTAAGTTTGCAAAAGAATAATAAAACAACATATTATAATGGCAAAAAATATAATTACTATTGACGTATCATATCCTAGATGTATATTCAAGATCTTTAGTGGATAATGTCTCTACTATTACCTAAAGCGAGAACAGATACATTACAGTTTAATATATACATAGTACTAATAATTGTATATTAATTACTGCCAGTATCATACTAATTATCCGGAACTTATTGGTAGCTTATGTTTTTTCCAATAACTTATAAATGATTACTTGATGAATAGCGCAGTTCATTACACGGCTATGCTAGTCTCAGCTTATTAAACGATCATATTATATAGCGTGACACAAGTTTTTAGTATATATGAAGTAGAAAAAGTGTATTGTAACGTAAATTGATGATCTAATGTAAGAAGGGAACTTTGATGCTCATTCCCTAATCAAGTTACTTTAACTATGGAAACTTATCAAGATGACAGTACTCCGATCCACAATATATCTCATAGGATAGTTATTTGTCCGCTCTCTATACTTATTCTGTATTACCTAAAGTTATTTATGAAATTTATCTGAGATAACCTAACAACATACATAGAGAATGAATTTCCATATACAATGACTACTTATAAGCCTTCATTAGACCCGATGATATTATTTCAATTAGTCAATTTATTTTAGTGTGGTAGTACTATAACAATTAGTAGTGGAAATCCGCTGAATTATGAGAAGTTTATTCATTTAGTATTACTGAGTGGTACACTAAAATTATCGTATACTACACTATTTATATTTAATATTATATACTTTTCCTCTTCTTCTCCTGGCACTGAGACTTGTGAAAAAATATTATTTGAAAACAGTATATTTTCCAAAAGATTTTTATTTAGGCAGTGGCATTAATCATAAACTAGTTCTTCAGTACATGATATGCTGATAAAAGATCTTTTGACTGAATAGTTGCTTATATTACATTTAAACAGTTATCTAAGTTTTAGGTTGAACATTTTAGTATGGTTTCTTAAAGAATTACATTCAAAGTTTAAAATTTCCCTGTCAACTACCTGAAAGGGGCTGCTAATATTATTCTTATCTATCTTTTATATCTTGTTATGTCACTTAAGATATAGTCTTAACCTAATAACGGCTTATACAAAAATACTGATTCTTTTGATGATTGATAGTCATTTTAAGTTTAATGATCACTTAGACTATATATGCCTAATTGATAGTTATTCTAATTGTATTATCTGCACCTAACTAGTCACAGATACATTATATTAAGATATAGTTAAACAATATGAGGATAATATTGTGGTTTATGTTAATAGAGTGTTTAAATTTATTTTAACAGCAAGTTCAAAATGCTTGAGATAAAAATAATCATATTTATTACAATGAATTCAACATTAGTATTATTACTATTTAATATTACCAAAATTATAATTGAAGTATGGTATTATTTATATTTTTTAGGCAGTATCACTACTAATACTTCAGTCACCTAATACGTTTCTATATTACATATTTTGAGGCATATTATTCTATATACCCTTTAGCGATAATATAATTGTATATAATCGATGTGATACTATATAATTATTAGTACAGAATGGTATATCATCTCTAATACTAATATATATGAGTATTATATATAGAGTTATAAAGAATTTAGGAACCTACGATATAATTTCATGTATTTTGTGTCACTTAAGTTAAATAACTAAACTTATACGATTTCAAGACTTCTTTTTACTTAACTGTGCAATAATAGTAAGTCTCCACAATTTCACAATATTAAATCATTATAACTGCGATGCATTTATATAATTATATATTATATCAGTTACACAATAATAGTTAGAAGAGTAAATATCTTGCCCTTCATCATCATTTATAACCAATTAAAAATACTAAGTCTATTGAAACTATTTTACGCTTACTGAATGTTAGAAAGTTGACTATAATATTTTATCGGCAGTGCGTCATGTTATATATTTAATAAAGCCTTATCCTCTTATATAGTATAATCTGTTTTGCTCTAAATGAGAATAATAGATGACATAACTATATAATGATATGACTACTATTAAGGTATCTGGGTTAATTGGATATATTATACCTAATTCTCTTTCGTTTTCAGCCTAAAAGTCAAACTTAATTGTAAATATACACGATGCAGAATTATCTGCTTTGGCAAATACAAATTTCTTACTAATTTGAATATTTATTTAATTACATATATTTATAATATCAGATATTGCTTAGCTAATAACATATAGCAATTTAATTGATATTTATTACAGAATCTTTAACAACAGAATTGTACTGTATATTTAATTCGATATATATTAATTGAATGTCTTATAAATGGGTTGTAATAATACTTTTTGACACCAGCTCGGTCTGAATCTGGCGGTACTATTTTAATATATTACAGAAAGCTATAGGTAAAGTAATACTTATATTTTATTATTTATACTTTAATATGCAATATCTCTAATCCATCATATTAACGGTATGCCAGTAAATAAC
Source organism: Trachelipus rathkii (assembly GCA_015478945.1). Classification (NCBI taxonomy): domain Eukaryota; kingdom Metazoa; phylum Arthropoda; class Malacostraca; order Isopoda; family Trachelipodidae; genus Trachelipus; species Trachelipus rathkii. Next base: position 23,985 of record JABUQX010014878.1, read on the forward strand.
AGGTATGCAGACAGGCTATTTTAATCCTAATCACAGTGGTGTATTCTAAATATATAGTTCTTGTATGGTACGTTTTGGAATAAATGGGATTAAAACATCTATATGTTATAATTTTGGGTTATATTTGTAAAGTGGATGTTTTTGTTTATGTTGGCCTTAGTTTGTAGAATTATATTATTAATACCTTCTTACATTTGACATAAGGCAAAGAAGTAGTTAGTCATTAAAATACCAAATTAAAAGTTATTTTGTTTGTTATGTCTCGTATATTAATACATTTAAACTTATTAATTACATTTAAGTATTATATATGAGGTACATTTAGATATTATGCTCAGAGTGATCTGGCATTAAATCTTATATGTTTGATCTATTATAGTATTAAAAAATACACTAAGCTTAGCAATTTATCATTATACTTTATGAGTATCATTAGAGTTATAGATGGCCTAAAAGTTTTCATTAACACATAATATATGTTTTGACACACTTATTGTGAAGTGATAAGACAATAATAAAATTTATAGGTACCGTATTACTACTTGGTTCTCTATATAGTCAATTAGCCGCTTATATTATTAGCTTTATAGAAAGTATTGCATAGTCAAGTAACTTCTACCGATATAGTATATATAGAAATATGCTACTTCGGGTTATTGTGACAGAAGAGGAAATTTTAAATTAGTTATAGGGAGTGAGTAGGTATGAGATAGCCTTTAGAATCTATGACTGGGCAGATCAGAGTGAATAGCATCGTAGCGTCCAATGGTAGAAGATTTAAGTATAACGGTCAATGTCAGACTCGATTAAATTATATGTGGCTGCGAGATTGTGAGCTGATAGCTTTATTTATATATTACCTAGCTTAAGGTATAAGTTTTACGTGTCGACGATTGGTTGTATTGTCTGACATTGACGAGAGCACGGGGGTCAACAGCGGCATGAATGGAAGGGATTACGATTTGATTATTTAAGTTACTATTATATCTAACAGGTCATTGAGAGTTGTGGGGCAAAATCATTGCCATCCATTCTCTGCATCAAATTCGAGTCTTTGCTATTACTTGCTAATCCAATGATTCTTACATTATTTGTGATTCTCCGTTAGCATAGTCTCTTTAGTTGCACATTAATTATTGCACACATTATAAAATGGTTATATATTATCTAGTATAAACACACACGATGATACTTATATATATAATTATAAAATTATATATATATTATATAATATTAACTATTATATTAATGTAGTACTGATTTATTACATTAGGATGATTGGGACGAGTTAGAGATTTTTTGACGATGGAACGATATATTTAAACTATTTATTGAACGTCGAAACGCAAGAATAGCAACACACCGATGATCCTGTATTTAAATCGCTTGGAGAAATATGCTTGCAGAACACAATCACCTATGATTTAATAAAATTTTTAAAGAGACATAAGACAGAGCAAGACTTGGCAATACGAAATCAATATTTTATAATAAACAAATTGTAAATTGGACGAGAATGAGTGTTAATCTTTAGGTGTAAAATATCTTTTCTGAAAAATCGTGTTCATTCATTAGGGGTTTAGCCTTGATTTGCGCTAATTAGTACAAAATCTTACGGGGATGTTGATAGAGCATAGAGCAAGTGTTTCCCTGAATCAGAGCGATCCATTAGGGAGATTTTCCAGCGATACCCTATTCGCATTAACATTTGTTGATTCCTAATTTCCTATATATGGGTAAAATAATAATAATAATCAATAATAAAAAATAAATAATAAATAAATAAATAAAAATAATAAAATATAATAAGAGAAAAATAAAAAAAATATAATGGAATAATTAATATAATCATATAATAATACAATAATTTCTCTTGGTGTTAATAATACACTGTTGGCCTAGAAGGAAAAAAAAAAAAATTTGGGGGGGCTGGAATTGTTCAAGGGCTGCTTTTTATGCTGAAATCGAGGTATGCTATTGCAATCTGATTTCAGAAATTGCTCTAGTCACATCCCATTTCTATGCATCGGGGGCAAACCCATTTCTCAAGTAGTTTACCCTAAAAAGCACTTTTCCAGAGATGGCAAGTTGGGTTGGTCGAGGTCTGGGTACTGGCCTTTGTGATAAAAAAGATTGGTGTTGTATTGACAATAGTTGTGTTGTTAATATATTAGTGCTAATTCACAATTTACTACAATATTACATTTATTACATATTACAATCATTTTATGTGCATAGCCAATTTATGTAATGATTGTTCCTTTCATGGTGGTATCTAGAAATCGGCTACAGAATACGAAAGGAAGAGAGTGCCACAATGACACATATCGTTTGCTATATCTATGGGAGCTTTTCACTTTGCAGATCAAAGCGACATTAATTTCTTTGTCAAGAGGGTGAATCTTGCCTACTTTAAAGCAGGGCTGGGGAGACCAAGACAAATATTTAGCTCCTCACAAGTGTGCAAAACATTTGTTGAAACTTTGCCATCAATGATAAAAAAGAATGTCTAAAGCTGAAGAATGGTGTACTAAATAATGTAGTTTGTAGAGAACCAACAAACTTTTTGAATGACTGCTACTTCTGCCTTGTCAACGTAAAAGTTTTCACTAGGCAAACAACACTATCTTACAATACCCAAATATCCCATCTTCCAAACGACCAGTTGAAACACTGTGAGGAAATACCTGTGGCGTATTTACTCGAGCTACCGGAGATTGATATAAAAAGATAAGTTACCTCTTCTACAGATGAGAAGGATGCATCGCTCTGCCAGAATATACGCATCTGTTTAGATTCCTGCATAATTTAGCATGAGTTTAGTCAGCTGATTGAATAATCTGTAAGAAATTTTGTAATTGCACAAGCAGTCCTGCGAATGTTGACATTTTAGGCTGAAAGCGATAGGGAAACTCAGACCCTGGCACTAGTGTCATCCCTTCATCATAACAGAGAAGCAGCAACTGGGCGGAGTGTACTTGTTGTGTCCTGATGTCCAGATGACAATTTGTTTAATTGTAATGATGTTGAGGGAATTTTCCTCCAATTTGTGACTGCTCGCAATATTTAAGTGAATGGAGACTTTTTCATTAGACAGTAGTAAAAAAGTTGAACCTGTGGTTACTGCAGCAACAGAAATATATAAGTGTTTATTCCAATAGGCGACACGTACAAATGATCGTAAGAATGCCAATCACAAGAAAGTTGTGGATGAGATGGCATATACCATCTTCGACGATGGTTATTTGTAGTGGGTTGAAAAATGATTAATTTCTGGCTGGGAGAAGCAGGAGGTTACACAAATAACCTTGTTTCCCGTGTCGTTAAACTGGACAGTAAGGGGAGACATTAGAACAGCTGGGGTGACAAAGACAATGACCGACCCAAGAACCAGTTTTTGATCTGCGTGACGAAGGACACATCAAGTAAATGAGCCCTCAGGTTGGACAGATAATGTATTTTGACTACTGCACCTAAAACTGGAGTTAAATGAAGCAATCGTCCAAGATCTGATCAGTCTTGGAGACCTGTTTAGGCTATATTTTTTCAAGATCTCAAAGTCTCGTGCCCGAGGAAGAAAAGGGTAGATATTGATGGCGCAAAATAAGAAACCATCGCAGATCCACAACTGTTGTTACATACAAGGACGCGGAAGAGCAGAGTGGAATCAATCTTCTCCTATGTGGTCAACAGAAGTTTGTTGGGAGAGAGCGGAGGGACACTAACGGAGATTGTGGAGGAGCTGCTCTCTGTTGGTTTCAAGAACTTGGATGTGGAAATGAGCACAAAAATGGTCCCACTCTCTACAATAGTGCTATTGTACGACTTTTCTCCAAAAAATTTGTCACTCGAGGCGGAGGACAAGGTGAATCGCTTTCATCAACAGACTATTAAATGTTATGCGAAAAACGCTACGAAGCCGGATAGGATACTGTGCATAGATTTACGCTGGTCTTGATGAGAGACATCCACAAGCTGTACATCCGGAGATCGTCAAAGAAAGTACTTAGTGTAAATGTATCTAACCAATGTAAATTAGCATTTTGTACCATATTTTGTATCTCATTAAATGTCTAAAATGGTAAAAGCATTTTCCATACAAATTTCTTTTGCGGGGATCATTAATGTTATTTTCATTATTATTTGCATATATGTATCTACAGTTAATCTTGTCTGTAAGTCTATCAGCGCCTCAATGAAATTCTTGCTCAATTAAAATCAAAAATATTTATCTGGTAAAGTCTGTTTAGTCTCTTCAAAAATGTATCAGTAAAGTTTGCTGTTATTTGAAACTGCAATGTGTGATATGTTAAAAACCTGATATGATAAACAAATACGCGATTGACAGATTTTGGATTCACACCCCAGAATTTCCTTAAAACCATTGGAAAACCTTATGCCAGACAAAAGCGTTGTTGATTCATGTCTGATTCATTTGATATAAAATCATTCATGCTCATATTTCCTGTTTGTTAATTTGTTGTGCGCAATGTGCAGGCAAAAGGCAATTTCAAAACTAGTTTAAAATTCCATTAGTAAACTTAAATGAATACTGAAATTTTCCATTTAGAAAGTGAGCTTTTAAATGATATTGGCAGAAAATCTCTTCTCTCGCAGTGTCTGGTGTATATATGCTTCACATAATCGGGCAGAAAAGTGATTCTGATGACGTATGACAATGAACGATGACAAAGTGAGACGAGGAGAAAAAATATGCCTTATTTGCCGTTTACTGAATGTGACGATGTGGATCGATTAATCGTCATATATTAATATATATATATATATATATTATTAATTATATATATGATATATGATATAGTAATAAAAATATTTATATATTATAAAATAATATAATATATATATATATATATTATATATAATATATTATCAGCGGTTTGGGCATTCCGCTCTTAGTTGCCGCTAGTCCGGTGATCCGCCCGAGCGGACTACCAGAATGGTGTGCGGCACTATCGGAGGTGCAGGAGCGAGTACCCCAAAATCAGCGCGACCTGGCACGTGCGGATGCAAAAAAGAGTTTCCGCTCTTTTGTTCGCGTAGACTTTTTTAAAAATTGAAAATATAGTTTTCTTATTAAGAATACTTATAAAATAAGGAATTAATTTTATTTTAGTTTAGACTAATTACTGTATGTCTAATGTACTTATTTTTTTGAATATATAACTCCAAAAAATTCAATCGCCCTTAAAATTGGTCCATATATAAAATTATAAGTTTTTAATTGATTTATAGATTAGAATTGCTTTCCTTCCCTAACATTTAATTAAATTATATTGCTTACTTGATAATAGCAGGCAAGTATCTAAATCAACGTCTGTGTGTAAAACGCAAATAGTATATATATAATATATTCATATTATATACTATATATATATAATATATAATAATAATTAAATATAGATATATATATCAAATAATATTATATTATATATACCATAAAAATATATAATGATATATATTATTACGTGGGTTTGACACAGGAAACTGATGTAACATATATTATAGTATTATAATAATATATATATATATATAAATAATTCATATATATATATATATTATTATATGATATATATATAGAATATATATATATAGAAGTATATATAGTATTAAATATATATATATATAATACTATATATAGTAAGATATTTATATAATATAATATTAATATCTATAATATATATATATTAATTATATATATATAATAGCTTACCATGAGCGATACGTTGCATTAGCATCGACTCTGCAGATCGAGCTTCACATGATTCTACTAAAAGGTCTGGACAAATAGACCATCTATGGGTGGACAGTGTGGTTTAAAATATTTAGAAGGGAGAGCAGAATGATTGTCAGCGTGGGACCTTAAAATTGAGCATGGACCTTGCGGAAGTGAACAACACCAGCACCCTCTCACTAAGATCAATTTCCCTGTCAGCATAGGCAGATATGTTGAACGGGTTGCATACAAGATAGTAATCACCCGTCTCCTTAGTTTCTCGACGGCTGTAGAGCGGAATATTTAGTATTGGGATATTTTGAGGGCAAAGAGGTGAGCGTTAACTGCTTTTAATTTTGAGCACTAATCTTTTTAGAAGTAATATGGATCTCTTGTCCTTGAAGACAATTTGAGGAAGTGGAAAATCTGAGATTTTGTAAATATTTCATTCAAATTTACTATTATAATACTTGTAAAATAATTTTTGGTAAGGATTAATAATATTTAGTATCTTATATATAACATGCTCCTGTCGTGGGAGTATTGTGTGTGAAGTCGCGAGGTTTTCGCATCATTCGATTCAGCGGGAGAACGTTGCGGACCGTGCGGACCTTGGCGGATACGGCTGGAGGTCTGACTTGTCCTGAATAAGTGGTCCGGAAGGGAGCGCTAGCGGACTACGTTTTCGCGGTGGGAGGTGCGCTAGCGGACTTGACCTCTAATGAGCGGTGTGCCTACCTCTCGATATACTATTATTATATATATATATATATATATATATATCATAATTCAATAATAAAGTAATATATATAAATATATATATATAATAATAATTATATATATGATATATAATAATATATACTAATATATTTCATAATATATCATATATGGGCCAGTCTCCAGATTAGGCCACAAACATAGTTAAAAAACTACGATAGCTAAATTTTAAAAAAGAAAGACTTAATATATATAAATATAATATACTATATTATAATATATATAATATGATCTATATATATAGATATATTAATATATAATAGTAATATATATATATTATATATTGTATATATATATATATTATATATATTGATATGATAATATAATATATATATATATGTAAATAATAATATATATATATAATATATATATATATATATATAGTATAATATATAATCATATATATATATTATTATATATACAAATATATATATATAATTATATAAAATATAATATATATATAATATATATTATTTATATTATAATATATATTTATAATATAATAATATATATATATATTATATGATAATATATATATATATATCCTAAGATATTAATATATATTATAATAATATATGTATAATTATACTATATATATACTAATATATATAATGTTATACTAATATATATATATTATAATAGTTTTATATAAGCATATATAATATATATTATATAATAATATATTATTATATAAAATATATGAGTATTATGTTATATATATAATAAAAATATATATATATATGTGATATAGAACATATATATATATGATATATATATATATAAGTTTATTATTGATATTATATATATATAATCTTATATGTATATATGATATATATATATAAATATATTATATATATATACATATTAGATTATTATAATTAAATAATATATATAATATATAATATATATATATTATATATATATATTTATATAATATATATATAATATATATAATTGAGTATATAGTATATTATAATATATAATTAATATTTATATATTTAATAAAAGATATATTATATATATAGTATTATATAATCAATATATAGTATATATATTCATATATTATATAATTTGTAATAGATATGATAAAATATAGTATATATATATAATATATATCATTTCCTAAGTACGTGAACCAGTTTTTGTATTAAGGTAGTTCTTTTGGAAAGTAAATAAAAAATAATATGTAAAACTGTGAGAGCAGATATTAAGTAATAGTCTTATTTGTGAACTGATCGTAATTCTTCTCAAAGATATAATGCTAAATAATCTATCTTACTTCTACCAATATATGCTGTTCTAACTACTACTACACTGGACTACTTACTTACTATACTACTGACTAATATTACTATACTTATAAACTACTCACTAATCAATTAGTAAAATAAAAAATAAAATAATAATAATAATAATTTAATATATAAATAATAGATAATAAATAATAATAATAATCAATAATAATAATGACTATCTAATGTTACTACTTACGACTATTACTACTACTATACTATTGGCTGACTTACTACTAGCTACTACAAAAATTAAACCTGCTACTGTAATAATCAGTATAATATATATTAGATATAAAAATAGATAATAATAAAATAATAATAATAATAATAATAATAATAATAATAATAATAAAGGTCTCACTACATTATATCAGATGAAAGAATGCTGCAAGAGGAACTAATTTATTTTATTTATAGAACATTTTTTTTTAGTTTTCAAAAGTAAGCCATAATGATTAATAAAGTAATTATCATTTAAATATAATTGCTTCTTTTTTCTCTTCTCTTTGTTGCTTATACTACAATTTAAAAGTGTGGCCTATTAAAAGTAATATTGTATATTTTTATTTTTATTATTAATATTATGTATTATTATTTTATATTATTATTAGTATATTATTATTATTATGATTTATTATGTTAATTATGTACTTTTATACAAGTTAGTATTAGTATAGTAGATAGTATATTCAATAATTAATTATTATATT
>JABUQX010014878.1:37500-50000 GCA_015478945.1 Trachelipus rathkii
ATCTCAGCTTCCATAGCATACAGATTACGCCCAGACGTTCTAAGGACGAGGAAAGTTTTTCAACTACCATCAAGGTAAACGAAAACCGAGCTGCAATTCTGACAGTTACGTTGCTAATATGATGCAAATGAACATCCGTTTCTCTCCAATAGTCAAAGTTGAAGCACATTTTATTTGCCATAATTGGTTGAAAGGGTGCGTAAGATCCGGAGAGAGGAACTTGCAATCAGTACTATGACCTCTCAGTTTTGGGACTAGAAAAAAAATCGATAACTCTTCATGTCACACTTGTCGCCCTAAACCTCTGAAGGAAGATATAAATGGTAAGTCATATTCGCAAGAACATAAGAAGTAAGACAAGTATTTGTGGTGACGTGTGAGAATTTGATCGTAAACGCTTTTAAGTATTAGAATAGTTTTATTGACCTGTACCTTTTATGTTTATTGGAATAATATAAAACCTTCTTAAGCAATTAGGGAAGTTACTAATTTTGGATATGTGGAACACTAACTCTAAGGTAGGAATTGTAATAGCAGTTTTACAAAAAAAGTTTAAAAAATCATGACAGAAGATACCCCTACCCCTTCAAGAATGATAGTGCACTAGCCATAGAGTCAAAATCCAAAAAAAAAAAAAAAAGGTTCAGATCTCCAGAGCTTGCATAACCAAAGTTTTGGTTTAATTAACATTGCCTCACTTTTAGAAAACACACACACAGCAGCCATCACTAACACACAGTATACACTATCATGCTCACGACATTCACACACACACACATTACTACGACACATGTGAAGTGCTTAATAAAATCGATGCTATCTTCACTCTGATATATGTTATGATTAATATCTTCCTGTTCATAGATACAGACTTTGATTTTTTCTCCAAATTCTCACTTTTATACCTTCATACTCCTCTACATATATTACAATACACGGTTTATGATATTATTATCATAAATATAATATTATTATATATATATATATGATAATATATAGTATTTATATTATATATATATATATATATATAATACTATATAGTATAATTATTTATATAATATATTATATAAGTGATTTCTGACTATCCCCGTCGGAATATGGAAATTGATTCTTTAAATAGAATAGGAAGAAAATATATTGTTTCAACATTACACAATTTACTTCTGCAGTTGAATAGTCAGCTCTCAGTATATGATAACGTGGAGAAGTTTCAGCTATTAATGCTTGAGTAATCTCAGGATCTGAAAAATGCGACAAAGTTTGACATTGGTCCTGGCCAGATTATTATTGAAGTAAAAAAGTATGTTAACAAATTAATTAATTTATTTATAAAACTTTAGTGAAAGAAACATCATTTATTTATTTCTGATAAGATTTTTAGTTGTGTGGCTGCAAAATTTTCGTACTCTGGTTTCTTTTGGAATTTATTTAAACTTGTTTGTAATAAAGTAGATTGTATATATAATTCATATGTAATATCTGGCCAGTGAATGTTTGATATAATGTCTACATACAATGTAATGCATGATAGAATGGTATATTTTTCGGCGCAGGTTCGGGGCTTTGTAATCTGAAGATTTCCTTTGCCGCATAGTTCAAGAATGGAAATGGATCAAGCACCAAAATAACGTCCGTATCGTTTGCGGTAGAGCACTCGCCCAACTAAGCGAAGCCCCAGGTTCGTCACTGGTCGGCAGTGGAGTGGTGAGCTGTTCTTTCTTGATCCGTCTTGCTTCAGGATCTTAGAAATTGAGCATCACCTCACCTCCTCTAATAGGGGTCTGTCCGTGAGTGGTGGTGTTAATCTGCTAGAAAAAAAAAAAAACAATAAAAAAAAATATATATATATTATGATATTATATATTAATATGTATAATAGTATGTATTATATATATATTCTAATATATATATAATATATATATATAATATATATCATATAGTATATATATATAATAATATGTATATATATATTATTTATTACATGAATGTAAACACTTAACGGTCAGTTTTCCTCTTTTCAAGGAGTGAGCAGAAAATACTAAACAATTAATAAAAAATATCTAAAGATATTGTCAGTTTTATTCATTACTTTGTTTGACTTCCTTTAATTGTTCCTTTTTCTTGAAATCGTTTTTCCTTTCATCCATGATATGATCGAAGAACTCTGCTATCACACAAGAACTGATTAGCAGAGAAGTTTCTTTCTTCTACTGTCAGCCCCTCTTGCTGCGTGCTTCTCTGTTTGTCTACGGTTCTAGCAATGATCTCCCTAAATGAGCTTTCATTTGATGAAATCTCAAGAGTAGTGCTAATAAAGAGCCTACTTCTTTCTTCCTGTTTTTCTCTTTTACTTTTTCGGTGTTTCCATTCCAGTATCTTTTGACTTCATTTTATCTTTTTTCTTTAGTGGTTCTCCAGTTTCAACAGCATCACTAACAAAATGCGAACCGATCTCCAACTTTCAAAATTTCTGACTGTTTTACGTGCATTTCCACTAGTTTTCTTTTTCTCTTCATCTCCTACTTCAAAAATTTACTGACAACTTCAATATTTTCAACCCATGCATCGAACATAACATCAGTGCATATATGGTTTTAGAAATGGGTTTAGAATTTTTTTTTTCGATTTCAATATATTTCAAATGATTTTTAAAAAGGTTTTCAATATAAGAACGGATTTTTATTATTATTATTATTATTATTTTTTTTTTTTTTTGCATTTCTGACTTTTGTGGGTCTACGATGTTAATAACCTGAATTAGAAGGAACCTAAACCTAGACCTAACCTAAACCTAACCTAACCTAACCTAACCTAACCTAACCTAACCTAACCTATCTAACATATCCTAGCCTAGTTTAGCCCTAACCTAACCAAACCTAACCTAACCTAACCTAACCTAACCTAACCTAACCTAACCTAACCTAACCTAAATTAAATTAACTTGCATAATCTAATTTTACAAACCAAAAATGTGAATAAATTCCCCCCAAAAAAGCCGTAATATGATTATATTATATTAGATAATATATTATATATATATATATATAGTATTATTTAATATAATATCAGTATATATATATATATATATATATATATATTATATATAATATATATAATATATATATATATATAATTATATATATCAATTAATAATATATATATATATATATATTATATATAGATATATATATATATATATATATTATATATATACTATATAATAATATTAATGATAATATATATATATATATATATATATATATATATATTGTTAACTGTTGATGAATTTGGAATAATACAAAACTCAACAAAATTGAACATACACTTCTGTCTTTGGAAAAAAATAATTTAAAATATAAACGAAAACTAAAAAGTTTGCGAAGTGTGTATTAACTTTATTAGTAATTCTTTGCAACTTTAATATGCATACGAACCTACCAATTTATACGCCCAAAAGTCAGTTTCCTGGCCAGTGCTCTACCTCGAAATAAAAATCATAATCTAAAGAGATCTTAGTGCATTGAATCACAGAAAGGAGCCAATTAATGAATGTTAGTTTCAAAATCTAATTTGACTTTTCAGAACGATATTGCACTGTTCTTTATTTTTAGGAAAATTAAATTCAAATTAGAAGAAAGTATTTCATAAATATTTCCCAACATAAACTAGGTTGGAATTATAGTATTATAGTCTAATTTAAGTAGAACTTGCTACTTTGTATATGTTTAACAATTTAGAATGTTGCATATTAAACGAAATACAGACTTTGTTTAATTATTTATACAACGTAACACAAAAGCTTGTTTTTCTTTTTTTTTATATCATTATGATCAAGAAGGAGAATGGCGATACATAGCGCCTTGCTCCTTAAAAGAACAATACTTAGACGATTGAACCTTTGAAACGTTTTCTTCGAAAATTTAAGTATAAATTACATTTTAAAAAATAATAAAGTTAATGAAATAAATGTAAGTATTTAAAGTATACTGAATTTTTAATTAATAATTTTAACAATCTCCCAGAGAGAGATTTGTGCTTGGGCTTCATGAGCTATATTAATGGAGTCTAAGTTGGACTTATATGAGCTTTGTCACACTGTTAGGGCTGCTTGATTCGTTTAGGTCTACCAACTTACTGCCTCGAGTCATCAGCTGCTTTTATCCACTTCATTATTTAGATTTATCTTTATCATTAGAGACCTTATCTATTATTAAGCTTATCAATCACCAAGAATACAAAATTAACTTATTGATGTGTGGGAGAGTTGTGACTGACGTGATAATTTAACAGTTCTTATTTTGTTGTCATAACCGATTACAACTTCCATAACTCTACCCATCATCCAGAAGGGACGAAGCTTAAAAGATAGATTTTAGTTAGCACTGGATGATCATTTAACTTTGATTTTATTTTCCCCAAGAGATTTGATATATATCAGTCATAAATTCTCTCAAGCTAAGCAAATTCTCCTCATACCATAGTTGTTTAAACTGATTAATAATTGCTTTTGAGTATCGAGAGTGGCTTTCTAAAGAACGCCCCTTCAGGTTGCCTTCCAGAGCTTCTTCATTTGCATGCCTTTAAAATAAGAAGAATGATTACAATTCAAAGCGAATGGAATTGAGTTAAGGAGTTAGTGGTTGTCCAAGATCACAGCTTCTGGGGATCGTATATGTGAGAGGCGCTGCTGTTTTAGCATTTTTTTATAAAGCCTAAGGTTTGTTAAAGTTTCGAAATAATTAAAACCTTTCCTACCGAAATAATTTAATATACATAACTTTCAAGTGCGTAATTGACGCTCCATATGAAAAAGACGCCCAGCGCAAGCTGGAATAATTGGGAATTACGAATATGCTTTAATATTGTAATTTTGAGTTCATGCCCTGAAGTTCATTGGACCCAGAGCCCTAGTACAAGCATGTCTGCCCCTTCTAGCGAATGTTCTAGCGTTATCAGAGTAAACGGAAACTGCCTGCGGATTGGTATATAGGTTACTAAAACCTTTGAAAAGCTAGTCAAAAAATTGTGTACACACCCATGTCAGGGGACTAGTTTCTAAATGAAGTTTGATCTTAACATTTATAGAACATGTGAATAATAGGATAACATCTGTCCAGTTTACCTTAGTCTTTCATTAGTCACAAATATATGACCAGTAAAGTCAATGCCTGTGAATTTAAAAAGCATTACTAAATTCATATGATGTTTAGGGATGTCAGTGCACTTAGGATATTTAAAAGCACTCACATTGATTTTTTTGCATAACATACACTGATTTAAGACCTTTTTTATTGCTATGCGAGCTTTGGAAATCCAGAAACCTTGGTTTCTAATATAATTTAATGTACTATCTAATCCCAAATGCTGCATTTTCTTATGAGCCTTCAAAATTAATAAGGTGGTGAAGTGGTGGTATCTTGACAAAAGGTATATGGATTTTGACTATCATAATTATAAGTCATGTCCACTTTAGATATTAACCCTTTGATTTAAAATGGTCATCACCAATCCAAAAATAATTTCAAGTTATTAAACTAGGTTAGTATTCACCGCTTTGTTGATGCGCGCATTCTTAAAAATGCAATCTCTTTAGTATATGAAGAGTTTGTAAATACATTATCCAATATTTAAGAACTTTTTTGCAAGGGTCTTCCTTAGTAATTTTGCTTATGTAAGTGTTCATTGTTCGTATTATGATTTATTACTTTTTTTTTAATTTACTAAATTTATTTATTTCCAATATTCCCATCAATATTATAATGTTTATTATAATTACATTATATTAAAATTTAATGTAGCAAAATTACTAAATTCTGGAGAAAGTGAAAGCATTGGAAATTTTGGCCACCTCTCCAGATCCTTACAAAACCACTCTGGACCATGTTTCCACATATTTAAATTTTTTCGCAAATTGTTTAAAAGTTAAACCCCTGGTCAAAAGGTCTGCTGGGTTTTGAGCAGTTTGCACATAGTTAAAAATAATTTTTAGTTTATATTTAACCTTTCTGATGATCACACGAAAGAGTGATAAACAATCTTTTAACCTGTTTAACATACTTAGCCTGACCTGTGTTTCAACACTGTCAAAAAGCCAATAAGAACTACCTCTGTGATTCCACACCTATATTTAGCATATTGCAAAAATATGTTAATATTTAAGAGTCTAAAAATATGTGGATATGCATTTTAAAAAGGCTAAAAGGACTCCTATAGTGTCTAAGGTTGGAATACTCATAGGTCTTTTTAACAGGTGTTACTTTGGCCTTGGCAAACAAGGTTATTTTTTCCTTCACTTGAACCATATGCAACAAACCCATAACATTTAGCAGAACTGTCTCAAAATATATTCAGACCATAGGATTCACTTTCATTCACAACTTGACGTGGAAACTCAATCTTACTCAATTCATTTAAATCCTCCTTCAGTTTACCCCATTCAGTCAACATTTCCCCAGGTAATTTTTCATCCCATTCTTTTTTAGCTTCCCAAACACTTCTCATTAACTACTTCCCTCTTACGGTAATAGGTATTGTAAGTCCTAAAGGATCAAACAACTTGGAAGTTTTATACAGTAACTGTCGCTTTCTAGTACACCAGCTCCTATAACTTACTGACGACACATGCAAGGAATCTTTCTTTAAATTGCATTTATACCCAAGCACCTTTTTCATACTCATTTTCATGCTCCACATACCTACCATCCATTCTCATACTCTCACACAACTGCTCACAATTACTATTCCAAGAGCGAAGTTCAAACCCACCCTGGTTCATTCTATCCTAAGTAAGATGTACAACTTTTCCAATTCTTTGCAATTATTGCCTATAAAAAATCAGGTTGTCTAAAAAAAATATTAGAAGACGAAGATATCCGCTTACACCACTATATCAGGGAACTTTTCTAGCATGATGTTTCATTATATCAATGGAGATGGAAAGGGGACGCTGTATCAACCGAACAGTAAGTTGAAACCTGAAAGGATGTAATTCATCCATTTGATACCAAAAAAACAGAAATTGTTTTGTCAATATTCTGGTCTGCTTATATTGATAGACAAAAGCTTGTTTTAATGTCACTAAGGACTAAATAAGTTATTACGTTCTACATACGCGAAAGTGAATTTTAAAAGGGAGTTCATTTAAATTGAAAAAAACCGACATAAGAAGCTGATTCAGGAAGGGCTGTCTTTAGGATATTTTGAAAAGAGCAATTAAAAGGACAGGTTCTTAATTAGTTGTGATCTGCTCCCACTTTCTGTAATTAATAAGTCTGTGAGGTATAAAATAAATATAATCACTTCTCTTAAATTTAGGAATATTTACAATTTCAAATATCTTAGTCTTGCGAAAAGTATTGAAAAAAAATATTATTATAAACCTTCTACAAATCTTTTTGTGAAAAATATATTAATTATGATCTCTATTTATACCTCTCAAAGAAAATATCATAAATTTGAGCAACATGTTTTAATTTTCTTCTATCCAAGAAGTTGACATAATATATTGCCATCCTGAAAGAACATAATCATTCTTGAAATTTGTTTAATCATGATCTCATCATAAGGTAGATGGTCGATTACCTCTTTAGTAGGAATACGAACACTCTCGGCATGGACGAACAATAGTTCAGAGTCGCATGGTCTCAAGCTTCAGAATCATCAATAAATATTCATCAAAAGGGGAAATAACTTTTAATAGGATTAAATCTAGATTTATAATGGTTTTTCATTTATTATTGCATCCTGCTGATGTCATTGACAAATGACGTTAAAATCCAAGTGAGTTGACTAAATGGATTTGAGTTTCTGTTAATTTATCAAAAATTTAAAATATCATAACAAATTGTACTTTTCTTTTTTTCTTTTTTTTTATTGATAACACATTTGTAGGGTGAATTAATTTAATAATGACGTCACGTCATCTATTTGAGCTACCTTTTCATTACATTAGTTATACTAAATTTTCAAAAACTACGAAAAAGAAAAAATATTTAAAAATTTTCATGTCATTTAGTGTTCCATATTATCTTACGCAGCATATTTTAAATCATTGTCATGCGGATAAGGCATGCTAAAACTTCCCGATCCCCTTAATATTGTAACCCAATAACAAGTTGCTGAAAAATGTCGCTGTTTTCACCAATGAAAGTTATGAATATGTTCTGTCTAATTTCATTGTAATTTATCAAAAGAATTATTAATTAAACCTGATCATGGGCATGTTTGAGATAGGTTAGAGAGCGTTGACTACATGTATCTATTGCTCCTCTTACTGTAACCTTTTTGTTGCCTCTTAAAGAATAGATTGCGAGTTGTTGACAAAAAATACACTTTATCCACATTTGTTGGAAACTTATACATAAGGAGCTAACAGACTCATTTTGCTCATTTGGGATATCATTGGGACAAAAAAAGCTGTTCTGTTATTGGGAATTAGCTTTACAACTTAAAACAATTAAGATGCTAATTTATTTTTAATACCAAAACATTTTTCAGCACAATTATTTCAATTGCTAGATAATGTTTAGCTCTTTGGCACGTTTTATACGCTGAGACACTGTTGGATACTTGTCACATAAATAAGAGAGGATGATTTTTTTAATTGACATAGCTTACAAATTGTAGGGTTGTAAGTTTGAGTTTTCTAATTTATTATTAATACATATTATTTTAGAATTCTTTACTATTATTTTGCAGTTTTAGAATATTTTGAAGAGTACTAGATTTAGGGTAGCTTTTAGTATGCTTGCAAAAACCTTATTACTTTAGCTTGTTGATACATCCTTCCTAAGTTTGTGGGCACATAAGATACTTATAAGTATTACTATCCTCTTATAAGATCAATACAATTTGTAAAGAACCAAAGTAGGAATAATTATTTGCAGATTTTATTGTATAATTCACTTGTTAAAAACACTTAGGCAATTTTTGAAAATATTATCTTACTTCGAAGAGTAGACTTCCAGGGTGTATTCAGCTCTAAAAAGTCTTAACTCATTAACTCTTAAGTTATAAATCATTTGACCTAAGTGTCATTTTATAGTACCCACTTTCAATTTCAAAAAGCCTTCATCATAGCCTGCATCAACCTTAAGATCTAAATATTATTTATATTCATTAAAAATGAAAGGCCTATCAAGAATTTCTTTCTTTAATAACCTTAAGGCTATGTCATAGTTTTCATCTGTAATAGACAGATGGCTTAAACTACTTAAGAGCTATAACTGCCTTTAAAATAAAACTTAATGTAATGTATAGACAAGCTTTACTGAATTTTGGGTTAAATTAAACTGCCTGATGTGACCGGCGTTAAATTATTAAATTTTTAGGAATTGGAAAAAAAGTAATTTCATTTTTTCCCAATCCATCAAAAACTTCGCACTGCAACTGAGGCAGTTTGGTGCAACTGGAGGCAGTGTTGGAATCATTGTAATATTAACCTTAATTTATTTAAATCCAAGTAAAAATTATCAGTTTTACACCTCATTTAGTTTTTTACACGATTTTCTTTTAGAAAAATTATTTGTTCTAATGGGACAATAATCTCAGCTGCACAACTCAAAATTGGTATCTACTTGAACCTCAAGCTCAGATATTGAAAATATTAAGGTAAAGGGATCTAAATTGATCTAGCATTATTTCAGACAAACGAGTATGACAATTCTCTTCATCAACTTTAATAGAGGATAGACTTTTCTCAGATATCAGTATTTGCCCACACTGCAAAAGAGGCAATGTTAATTTATGTTCAACAAAAGCAGTTAACTTTTTTTTAAAATTAGTTTAGTAATTTTTGCTTTAGAAATAGCTCTTTTTCCTTAATCAAAGCTTTGAAAGAAGGCTATATCACCAGTTCTTATTATGAACCGTTTTGCATTTAAATCATACTTACAAATTTGTTCTTTTCGATACAAACTATTAAGCCTATAATTAGAGAAGAAATTACTAGATTAAAAATTATTTAATTTTCTTTCATGTGTGTAGTTGAATAATTTTCTTAACAAGTTAATTTAACTCATTTTCATTAAATAGGCAGCTTTATAATTTTCAATTAGCTATAGATAGCCTATTCGCTCGCATGTACTGCTTGTAAACAACTTAATTTCTAATTTTAGCAATAAATTTGCTTTAATATGATTATTATAAACTATCCTTTCACTCATTACTAACACTAATCACTTTTTATAATTATATTTTACAGAGCGATAAACATTTTACATTTCAATTTAACAAATTTCTCACTTAAATTTAAATTCAGTTCCTTTCGTGAATAATGTTATAATATCGGATATGTAATCGATAGTAATCGATTACAAAGTTTGAACAGGGCAATATCTGCTCCAGCAATTCGATATTGAAAATATCTGATCTTATCAAAGAACAATACGTGGATCACTTCTCGTTTACGAAAATAGAAACTTTTCTGAGTTGATAAATTAATTTTGATAAATAAAAAAATATATGTTAACTTTGCCAAGTTTAAATAAATACAAAACTCAACAAATATTGAACATAATACTTCTTGGAAAAAATATTTAAAATAAGTAAACTGATTAACACTAATAAAGAAATATAAAAGTGGTCTTAAACCTATATTAATTAATTCGCAACTTTAATATGCAGTAGGACCTACCAATCTTATACCCAAAACAGTTCCTGGCCAGGCTCTACCTCGAAATAATAAATCATAATTACAGAGATCCTTTTGCATTGAATCACTAAAGATAGGAGCAATTAAATTGATGTTGAACTTTCAAGAATATTAAGATTTGACCTTTCAGAACGGGATATGTGCACTGTTTCTTTATTTTTAACTTAGGAATTTCAATTAGAGAAAGGTATGTCATAATATTTCCACCATGTAAACTAGTTAGATTATTAGTAGTTACTAGTCTAATTTAAGAGAACTTTTTTTGGGCAACCCACCTTTTTAAAAAAAAAAATAAGAATGTTTTAGTAAATTTAGAAGTTGCATATAAACAATACAACTTTTTTGAACATGGTCACAAGTAACTAACCTTATGCATCCTTGTTTTTTTCTTTTTTTTTTTAATATTTGATGAGTCAAGAAAAGGAAATTGCGCGATACAGTATGCGCCTTGCTTCAAGATTGGTTAAAGTATTGACAGGGTAAACAATTGAATAGACGGTTCTACTAAAATTTAAGTATTAATTAATTTTAAATATAATAAAGTTAATAAATAAATTAATATTTAACAATAAATATGAAATTTTTTAATTATAATTTAACAATAATATATATTAGTTATTATTAGATATATAGTATATAGTATATATATATATATATATATAGTATGTATTACTATAATATATAGTATTGATATAATGATATAATAGATATATATATTATAGATATATATATATATATGTATAGTATATATAGTATGTATATCATATGATATAGGTAGTATATTATATATATATATATATTATATATAATATATATATATATAGTATATAAATATATATATATCTATAGATATATATATATATATATATATATATATATATATATATTATATATATAGTATATACTCAGTGGCGGCTCGTGAATCGAAAACATGGGGATAACTTACATAGTATAATATATATATTATATACCAATATACTTTATAATAAAGATAAACCTTTAGATGCCATTAACGCAGATATAGTAAACACAAAATTAAAAGGTAATATCAGAAGCGACTCCTATCACTCGGCTACTTCGTGCTTAGCACGAGCTTATTATTATAAAGAAATGCACGACATTCTTGCCAAATTTTGCAGTTTATGTGATAATATTCTCTTAGTTTTTTTTTGTGAAAATAGTCCCATTACTGAAAGATTACATTACATTGTATAAATGACAAGATTATGTAGAAATTCAAAACAAAGAGTGTCAAAGCAATCATCGCCAATTGAATAACCCTTTTTGAATCAATTATATAATTGTAACGGCTCGTACCTCTCGAAAAATGCAGAGATAGCAAATTTCAAGACGGTATACAATCCATAATCGATACTTTCTTTTATTAAACAGCTGGCAATTTTTCCTCGACAACGTATCGAAATCCAATTACTCTTATAATAAAGATAAAAAAATTAATAAATAAACATTTACTTGTTCGTTAATGCACATTTCGGATAAAAATGAATTCATATATTTTAATTCTGATATCTGAAATTAAAAGGTAATATCAGAAGCCAACAAATTAGAGCTAAAAAGCCCACGAAGATAGCCCAAATTTTTATAAATAATTATTTTGTTAATTATAAGTAAATAAATAAGTAAATAATTAATGAAGCGGGGGCTTTAAATCATATATATCAATCTTTTTCTTTTTTTTAAAGCTGATACGCGCGGCATTTGAAGCATATATACTTGCACTCCATAAACAGTACCTGTAAGAATGAAAATGTGCCTACAAGTTATAATGTCCTGGAATTTCGTAGCGAAAATGTTTATGATTTTCTGTTGTATAAAAATATTTAACATT